>JAQGEQ010000243.1:0-174374 GCA_034620365.1 Pegea sp. RAD2-039
CTATAATTTTTTATTTATTTAGGTATTTTTTAGATTTTTAAAGATTTCTTTCATATAAAAGTATTTTTTGCTTCTATTATTTGCTTTCGACATAAGTTTTCAATTTATAATTTTTTGTATTTTTATTCATTTTAATAAGCAGTTATCTAAAATGATTATAGTTCAGATAATTTACTCAAGTGTTTAAATAAATTAGGAATAAATATTTAAAGGTTTTCTATTATTCAAGCAAAAAAATCTTTCATTTTAACATTTCTCTTCTTTTGTTCGAAATTTAAAATGAAAAAAACTTTTATTCAGATTCAAAATTATGTTGGTTCAGCTATTATGAGGGTTTCACTTGTTACAAAAGATAACCCACCGAGACCTCATCCACATAGTTTAGTTGGCAAAAATTGTAAAAACGGAGTTTGTATCATCAACTTAGATGAATCTAATGGAATGCTTGGAGTGTAAGATGCCATAATTATCCTGTTTCAATATTAAAAAATGAGTTTTGATGTCTTCAGATTTACAAATCTTGGAATTCAATGCGTAAGAAGACGAGAAGTAAGATCTGCGATTGAAGATCGATTAAAAAGACACGTAAATCCGTTTGAGATCTTGAAAGAAGAAGAACTGTTGGATGTTGATTTAAATGTAGTCAGATTATGTTTTGAAGCTTTTCTTCCAGATGAGAAACAGGATTATTCTTTAAAATTGGAACCTGTAGTTTCAAATGCAATCTATGATAAAAGTCAGTCCAAAGTTTATTTAAAGTTACTTCAATTTTTTTTATACTTTTCTAGAAGCGACCTGCTCTTCAATTTTAAAGATTTGTAGAGTTGATAAACTTTATAGTAAGAGTTCTGGAAACGAAGAGATTTTTTTATTATGTGACAAAGTACAAAAAGGTGACTTTGTTTTAGTTTTTATAAAAATTGCTGGAAAACAGTGGATTTCATTTTATTATAAACAAGTTGTTGATAATATTCTTGACTTTCTGTAATTATCGATTTTAAAGAACTTAATTTATCATTTTAGAGGATATAGAAGTCGTGTTCTTTGATGATGGATGGGAAGCTTGTGGAGAATTTTGTTTATTTGATGTCCACAGACAAGTTAGTTCCTGTATTCTGTTTTTTATTGAAAAATATCATTAAAAGTTTGAAAAATTTCTACAATTATTTGGGTATCAACAAATTTATATATTAATTTACCAAATAAAAATCTCAGCTTTTTCAGTTTAAAATTTAATCACTTTTACTCAATTTAACTGAATGTTTTCGAAAAGACTGTTTTCAATTGTTTTAAAATGATTTTTCAGGTAGCAATTGTATTTAGGACACCACCGTACAAAAGTATTTCAATTCAAAGACCTGTAAGAGTTCATTTCCATCTTAGAAGACCTTCGGATAAAGAAATAAGTCAACCTGTTGAGTTTTTTTATCTGCCAGAAAAGCATGGTGTGAATTTGAAATAATTCCATGTTCACACTTTTGTCTTAATTTTATTCTCTTTTTTACAGCTTGTCTTTTAGGACAAAAAAAAATTAGAATGATAAAAAGAAAATTATCAGATTAAACTGCAACAACAATCATAAAAGATAATCTTGTTAATTTCTTGTTGGCTATGTGGAGTTTGATTGACGTATGTTTAAAATTAGTGACTCTAAATTTGTTATTTTCTATTTTACTCTGCACAAATTGAAGGCCATTCAAATTCAAATCATTTTCATTTTATTCTTCTTTTTGTTTAATACTAGTTTCATGCTCTTATTTCAATTGAAAATAGTTTATGCGCTTAACTTACATGGTATTATCAAAATATTTGCCAAATTAATTTCTATCATATTTCAATCGATTTGTTTAGACTGTATATAATAAAGTTTTAGAAATAATTCTGTTTATCTTTTGTTTTACGTAGTTGTGTTTTTCTAAGGTAATATTTGGTAGCCGAAAAGTTTTTATAAGTCAAGGTAACTCTTCAAGCTGAATTGTTAATTTAACCTTTGTAATCTATGAGTTTCAATCACAATTACCAGTAGTACAAATAAAAGGTTTAATTATGCTGTCAAATAAGAACACAATTCTGTTTCATCGAAGAATTAGAAATTGTTATTGTATAACAGTCTTCTATTTATCATAAATTGCCAAATAAAATAACTCTCAAATTACAATTTTTTAAATAAATAGATAAAGCTAAAAAAGTCTTAAAGTTAAAATACGATTTAAAAATTTCAGAAGATAATTTCACTAAAATCATCTAAACAGCCCGATCATCTTTAATTTAAACCAGTCACACTAATCTAATTTGTTCTAGAAATTCTTATTGTTACATAAAACGAAGGCTGGCATAAAAATACAAGTTTTTAATGTTTGAATACAAATACGATATGAGAAAGAGAAATATAATAAAGAGAATAATTTGAATTTATATTTACCAAATGATTCGTAAAAATTTATTTCAAAGTGAAGTGTACAAGTTGGTAGAAAATTCAAACTTTGTACAAATTTTAAAGCATTTTTAGTTTAACTTTAAAATGCTTCGACTTGCTGCGAGTTTGTATATAATAATTTATTAATATACAGCTTTATTAAAAGAAGTATATAGCTTTACTAAAAACAATATATAGCTTTATGTCAACTTTAAACTTGTTTGACATTAACTATAATATTACAAAGGGTATTTGATTATAGATAATTTGACCTTATATTGTTTGGCTTATACTGAAATAGTTTGCATATTTACTTTTGAATATTTGCAGCTGATAAACGAGCAGCAATAAATTTGTATCATTACTAAAAAAATTTAAAAAAATTGTTTGAACAAGAGTTTGTAAAAGAATGCAATGTAACTGCCTTAATTAGAATCAGAGTTTAATATAGTTTAAAAAATTCATTTTTTTATTAATGTTTTATACTTCTACAACTTTAATAATAATGTTTTAACTGACCAAAGTTTGAAATTTATTTCCTAATAATTTCATTCCAGTAAGTTATTAAAAATATTGCAAAAAAAAATTGCATCAAAATTTTGTTAGGAATTTTATGATTTTAAGTTTTAACAGTATAATTAAAATAAGAAACTTCTAGGTAATCACCAGATATAGATTGTTCGACTTTCCTCTGAGCTACAAACCGCTTAAAATCTTTATGAAACGCGTCATCATAATAACACATGAGTACCAATTATCAGCGAAAAATTAGCTCCAGCAGCCTAAGGTACAAACTAACACCATATAACAATCAACTAAGGTAAAAGCAAAAATAAAAATGTTTCATAAATTAATTAAAAATGGAAAGCTTTATGGCAGCAAGATAAATCCAAAAAAACATAGAAACTTACTAAGGTATACACAACAACATTGATGCAGGTTGTCTACAAATTATCAATATCTGGTCTTTGAAAAATATTTATTACTTTTGTAACTTATTTGTAACTATTTCTAAAAGGGGTTTTCCCTTTTAGCCTGTAGCAACTACTTTGTAATTTCCTTTAAATTCTTCTAGGTTATATTCTGATTAATTATAATCACATATTATTTGTACACACTTGATAGCCAAATAATATTGTATTTGTATGATAATAATCTACTAATAACTCTAAAATACAGTTACACAAAATGTTCACATGAAATTATCAATCTCTATTAATTTATAAGTATTTTTATTCTATTTGTATTTTGTAGTCGAATTGATTGAGATAAATAAAAACAATTTTAAAGAAATCAACTTTATATTTAGTAAAAGATCTGCTAAAATCTTTCAAGTTTATTTAGACATTGTCTGATAATAAAGTTTATTTTTATAAATATTCTGTCTTAGTATCTTTAATTTTTCTGTTCGTGAGTATTATTTGAAAATATAATCTTTATTAAGTTGTAATTTATAAATTTAGATAGTTGTATTTTATAAATCTTTATTTTCATTTTGTTTAAAGAATTTAGTTTTACATTTTGCTATTATTTTTAGTTTTATTTACTTAGTATAATGAAATAACTAAGTTATCAGAAAATAAATAGTTTTACTTTGATATTTTAAATATGTTTTCTTTTTGTATACTTTTTCTATTTTCTATTTCATGAAACAACAAATAAAAACATATCATGAAAATAAATACCAATTGCATTAAAAGCTTTGATTATTAGTTTTGTAATTTTTTATAACTAATTTACTTTCACGAAAAAATAATTAAAATGATAAAAATTGATCAGAATTATAATATTTACATTTTTGTGTTTATAAAAAATTGAAGTTTAAGTTTAAACGAAGTCTAAATTATTTTTCTTAATTATGTATTTTATTTTTTAGATTTTTTTTGTTTATATTATTGTAATTATAAAATGGAAGTAACTATAGATGGACAAAAAACTTTTATAAGAGAAATTACTTTGTCACATCCTGATGAAGAAAAAGAAATTGATTTAGTAATACATCAACTTGGAGTTGGTGAAGAAGGCTGTGTGGTTTGGGATGCTGCTTTAGTTCTACTTAATTATCTATTCACTGCCATGGGACAAAAGTCAGTAAAAAATAAAAATGTTATTGAGTTAGGCTCTGGTACTGGTGTGGTTGGATTAGCTGCTGTCTTAGCTGGAGCTTCTTCTGTATGTATAACTGATTTGCCAAAACTATTACCACTAATTAATTTAAATATTAAAGCTAATTATAAGATTCTATCAAATATTCTGAAACCAAAGGATGAAAAAAGTTTCAAAAGACTCTTTGTGCAGCCATTAACCTGGGGTGAAAATGAAGATATACAATCATATTTCAAATATGTTCAAAGCAATTTTAATGTAGATGGCTCAGAAAAGATTGCCGCTTGTATTTTAATTGCTGATTGTATCTATTATGAAGAAGGGATGAGAAGTTTATGTAAAACTGTAGTAGATCTTTTGAGTTTGTTATCAGAGTCTTCATCAGTTTTGTGTTCATATGAGTATAGAACAACTGGCAACAAAGAATTGATTTTGAAAGAGTTTTATAGTATTTTGAAAAGCCATAATATTCAAATTAATTTTATTAGTCCTAATGAAATGCATCCTACTTATAGATGTGATGAGATTTTTATTGTTGAGTTTAAAAAGTAAAAACTAATTGTTTTTTTTAATATATTTATAAAAACTTAAGGAGATGTTTTTATTTTAAAGTTGTTATATTTGTTTTAATACCAGATATAATTTTTAGGATGTACTTAAAGCATTGATATGTCATTAAAGTTGTTGCAGGCAAGTTTGAAGCACATTTCTCAGCAGAGAAAATTGTTTCTTCAATCTTCTTATTATGGTAAGTATTTACAGAAAGAATATTATCATAATTTCCAATAAAATATTTGAAAGTTTTAAATAATCAAATGAATTTTTTACAGTTCCAACAACCTTACCGATGCCTGCCTTGTCACCAACCATGCTTCAAGGTTCTATAGTACAATGGCTTGTTAAAGAAGGTAAGATAATATCAACCATTTGATGATGGTATAAACCATTTGATGATGGTATCGATCATTTGATGATGGTATCAACCATTTGATGATGGTATCAACCATTTGATGATGGTATCAACCATTTGATGATGGTTTCAACCATTTGATGATGGTATCAACCATTTGATGATGGTATCAAATATTTGATGATGGTATCAACCATTTGATGATGGTATCAAATATTTGATGATGGTATGAACCATTTGATGATGGTATCGATCATTTGATGATGGTATCAACCATTTGATGATGGTATCAACCATTTGATGATGGTTTCAACCATTTGATGATGGTATCAACCATTTGGTGATGGTATCAACCATTTGATGATGGTATCAAATATTTGATGATGGTATGAACCATTTGATGATGGTATGAACCATTTGATGATGGTATCGATCATTTGATGATGGTATCAACCATTTGATGATGGTATCAACCATTTGATGATGGTTTCAACCATTTGATGATGGTATCAACCATTTGGTGATGGTATCAACCATTTGATGATGGTATCAAATATTTGATGATGGTATGAACCATTTGATGATGGTATCAACCATTTGATGATGGTATCAACCATTTGATGATGGTATCAACCATTTGATGATGGCATCAACCATTTGATGATGGTTTCACGCAGTTTGTTTTAAGGTGATCAAATTGAAGTTGGTGATGCACTTTGTGAAGTCGAAACAGACAAAGCTGTTGTGACTCTGGAGTCAAATGATGATGGTTTCATCGCTAAAATTCTGGTATTTTTCAAAATAAATCCTCTTAATTTTATCTTTGCATAACTTTCCTTTGATTAGCTTCATTTTGTAGATTTTGAAGCTAAAAAACATTTTTGTGAATTTTTGATTTCAAATTTTTATATTCTTTTATCTTATCTTTTGTATTTTGAAATTATCAATTTGTTTGCTTTGTAGAAATCAGACGGATCAAAAGATATAAAAATATCCTCACCAATTGCAATTATTGCTGAACCAGGTGAAGATATTGCTAAAGCTGCACAGTTTGTACCTCCAGATGAAGCATCATCAAAGTCAGAAGCTCCATCTAAGTCAGAAGCTTCATCTAAGTCAGAAGCTTCATCTAAGACTGAATCTGATCTAGTTTCAAATGCAGTTTCAGCTTCAGTAAAATTTAATAGGTATTCAATGAAAGTTTTATTTTATTATTTAAAGTTTTTTCAGTTAAGAATATTTTTTATGATTGAATATATTTATAAATTTATTTCTTTCAAAAGTGATAGTTAGCTAAAATAAATCGAAATACATCATTTTTCTGAATAAGATCAAATATTAAAAATTAAAAAAAACGTTTCAAGCTAGATACATGCTTAAATACATCCATCAACAAGTTACAAAAAAGTTTCAAGATTTCAACAGTATATGTCCTCATCTGATTGTACGATAGCAACTTTAATTTCTAAACCAGCTATTAACTCAAAGCTCACATAGAGCTGAAAAATTTATCTAATAGTCAATCCGACATCTTATCTTTTAAAAGATCTCAGACAAAAAACGTTTCTTTAAATAAATGAAAGATTGAGCATCCTTTAAACAAACACTCTAAATCTACATTTAATTTAGTTTTTTAGTAAAAAAAAACAAATAATAAAATTGTTAAATGTTAGATTTGTAGTGATAATAAAACCAAAATACAAATATTCAAGTTACGTTTTCTTAAAAATTTTTCTATTGTTAGCATAAATCAAAGTGGTGTAGCAAAAAAAATCAAAATTTTAAAACAGTAATTATATAAAAAAGTTGGCTACAATGTAAAGCAAACCATTTCTTCAAAGAAATTCAATTTAACAGAAGTATGATCGAAATTTGACGCCTTGAGAGTTACTACTGTTCTATCTGGTAGTTTCTACTGAAATATTTTCAATTATCTTTGATGTAAACTGATAAAATAGCTTGAGTTAAAATCATCTTTTAACAAATTGTCTTTTTGCTACTAACAATTTTCACCTTGATAGTTTTTACAAATCTAACATTCAAAAAAAATTATGGATTTTAGATAGAGCAAAAAACTCCTCAATACTTAAAAGATAAGTTTTTCTTCTAACTTCTATTTTGTAGTCTGAGGTGTTTAGTTATTTTTTACAAAACTTTAAACAACTATTATAGAAATATTAGCAACTGAAAAAAAACAGTTAGAATTTGTCATCAAAATATAGAATTTAAAATTATGATACTAAAATAAGAATTAATACTTAAATAAATTGGATGGAATTGGAATAATTGAATTAAATAAAGCAAGATTACGAGAACGATAAATAATGATTAAAAATAATTATGATTTCAAATTAATTGAATTATTCTAATTTGACGATCTTTCAATTGAAATTGATTCTTACAGTCAGTAATTTTACATAAAGTTACGAAACATTTTCAGCTCTTATGTGTCCCTTTCACCTGCTGTCCGCCACACATTGAACTGGTACAACGTCCAGGCTGATCAAGTCACTGGTACTGGTCCAAAAGGAAGAATACTTAAAGGGTAACGACTTATTTATCTCAATTGTTTGATGGAATCTTATTTCTAATTTTACTAGAGATGTCTTGAAATATATTTTGGATAATAATCTAAAGACTCAATCGTTTATTGAAAGAGTTAAAGCTCCTGTAGCTGAAGTACAGACTACAAAATTAGAAGAATCTCCTAAAAGAGCTGCTTCTGTTACCTCTGCATCTATCTCAGAGGTAATAAACTGACTTCAAATTTTCAAATAAATTTTGAAATATTTCTTAATATTTTCAATTTCTTTTTTTAGTATGAAGATATCCCCCTAACAAATGTTCGAAAAATTATTGCTCAAAGGTTAACTGAGTCGAAACAAACAACTCCTCATAGCTACATAAGTGCAGAGTGTAACGTAGACTCGATTTTAAAGATACGAAATCAATTGAAAAATGGTTTGTAGATCTTCATCATTTGATCTTTGTATGATTTGTGAGTGATTTTAGATGGAGTTAAACTTTCAGTGAATGATTTCATCGTCAAAGCCGTCGGACAAACTTTACAAGAAGTAAAATCATTGAACAAAGTTTGGAAAGGTGAAATATGTGAAGAGAACCCGACATCAGATATCTCTATTGCTGTAGCCACACCAGGCGGCTTGATTACTCCAATATTAAAAGTATTTTCAGTTATTTTACTTCTTTAAACTTTAAAATTATATTTTGTTGCTTCTGAAGTTGATACAACTTGCTTACCTGTTTTATCTGCTAATTTATGTTTTTTACTTAAATTTTTATCTGCACAAAATACTTTTGACAACTTTTACAAGAAGCAAGTCCTTGAAATCTTGTTTGACCAAACAGAAAGGATTTTGAGATCATTTTAAGCACTTGACATGAATCTAACTTAGGATTTTTTAGATGATAATTGTTTGTGTTAAACGATTAAATACTTTATATAATTACAATTTAAAATAATTAACAATTTATCGTTTGATAAAAAACTTTCCAAAAAAGATTAAATTTAAAAATTAAAGTGAAAAAAGAAACAGAATATTTTTTTTGAACCAAAAATCTTGGATGTTTGTTGCTGTTGGCAAATGAAGCTAAAGTAAAAGTCTAATTACAAAATGCACTTTCAAAAGAATGAAAATGATCTGTCAAAAAATCGATGTTTTTATCGCAAGGATGATTGATATTTATCTGCGATCTTCGAGAATCTATTTGTTAATTATCTCTCTCTCAATCATCATCGAAAAAAATTTCTGCTGGTTGTTTCCAAGCTTATAAAAATAGAAAATTTCTCGCAAATTGAAATGATCAATTTTCTTAGTGTGTGGAATCAAAAGGTCTTAAACAAATCTCAGAAGAGACTCGGGATTTAGCCGAAAGAGCTCGGATGGGGAAGTTGAAACCAGATGAATTCCAAGGAGGGTCTTTTACGTCAGTGGAGCAAATCCCTGATCTCAATTTGCTTGATTTAAACTTAATTATATTTGTAGAATCTCTAACTTGGGAATGTTTGGAATTAGCAACTTCACAGCTGTTATTAATCCTCCTCAAGCCTGTATCATGGCTGTCGGAGCCACTAGAAAGGTCCTTTCAGCTTCCTCCATTGAAGATGTTGATGAAAGTCATTCAGTAGAAAACTTAATCACAGTAACTCTAAGTTTTGATGCAAGAGTAATAGATGAAAATCAATCAGGTGGTTTTCTGTCAATCTTCAAACGCAAACTTCAAAATCCATTTGAACTCATCATATGATGATCTTATGTCCTCAAATTTCCTCTTTTTTGTTCCTTGCATGAAATTATTTATTGTTTAGAACTTTTCAAATCAAATTATTGCTGATTAAATAAAGTTATTATTGAATATAAATCTTTTGATGTAAGGATTTAAAGTAAAGATGTAAAAAATGTTTTGATTATTTAATATTTGTAATA
Organism: Pegea sp. RAD2-039; assembly: GCA_034620365.1. Classification (NCBI taxonomy): domain Eukaryota; kingdom Metazoa; phylum Chordata; class Thaliacea; order Salpida; family Salpidae; genus Pegea; species Pegea sp. RAD2-039. Next base: position 9,881 of record JAQGEQ010000243.1, read on the forward strand.
TGAGTTTAAAGTATGATACCATGAACACATTTAATCCTTGAAAAATGTTTTAGATGTTAACACCATAGAATGTTAGTACATAAAACCACAAAAGTCAAATTTGATTAAATCATTCAATTTAAAAGCTAATAAAATAGAATTTGAAGAAACCAATAAGTTTAAAATATGATTTTAACTTGAACAAAATAAAGTATAAATTTTGTAAATTAATCAAAATCAGATTCTTAATTTTCTCAGTTTTTTGGCATCTTAAATTATTAACTTCTAAAAAGATTTTTTTAAATTTCTAATTAAGCATCACTAAAACAATATTTGTAAAATCAATTTAAGGTTTTCTTGAGATTAGTCGTTTAACTAACAGCTTAAATAAGTTAGCTTATGCAAAATAGCACATTGTCTTTATGATTGAAAAATTTTTCCTAAATTTTCGAGATATTTACACAATTTGATTAGAAAAGGTTTTGTTCCCTTTAAAACATTCTTTGAAAATATTGAACCAATTAATTATAGAGCAAACGTATTAAGAAATTATGAAACAAACAAATGCAAAAATCAAATAAATCTAAATTATAATTTAAAAACAAGTGTTGTAGAAATGAAAATATCTTATATAACTTCAAATTTATGATTTAAAAGTTAAAGTTGTTCTAAAAGCAACATATAATCAATTTATGATGATTTGTATATTCAATTTTTGCTCCAATCAATTTTTACTTAAGCCTAATTTGAAACTGTCTTTTATTCATTCTTTTTCTGATGAAACTTTTACTCTTAACATTTTGTGTAAGTATTTAATACAAAGATTTAAATGCTGATAATGATGATTCTTTTGATTTTTTAAAGATCAACTATTCAAAATTATACATGATTAAAATACAACTTATAAAATGCAAAATAGTTTTTACATTTTTAAACATTTAAATGAAATTTAATCTACTAAAAATTATCCAACAGTAAAAATAAATTTTTTAAAGTTTTTTCGGTTGGATAATTTTTTCAATGTTTAATTAATTGATATAAGAACAAACACATCATTTACAATAACTGCAGATCTTATATATGCAAAAAATGCTTTTACACTGAGGTTATTGACTATTTGTTTAATCTTCACCATTTTCAGGTTTATTGAATATTTTAAAATAAAAATATGAAAAATTTGAAAGAGTTGAATAACCACAGAAATCTAAACCTGTATTAAGCCCAGCTTTGAAAATAACTACTAATGTGGTGTTAATCTTGGTAACAAAATAAGTTTTGAAAAAGCTTAAAAATTCTTGAATTACAATACTAAAGCTTAAATTTATATTCTATAAATAGTTAAAACGAGCTGAATTAAAAACTGTAAATGACCACAAAAATTTCCTTTTTTGATAATTGTTTTTATAAAATCAAGAAGTGATTATGTGGCTAAGTTTTTTTATCTGTTTTTTTACTAATTGATAAAAAGTTTTCTTACAGAGATTTAATCGTAGCCAACAATTATTTTTTGAAAATATTTTTGAAGTTGTTTGTTAAATGAAGTTCTTCAAGTTATGCAGCTAGAATTAAAAAAACGCAGCTTCAAAGTAATCTAGTGATGGTATTTTAACAGCGTTTTAAAACTACCGTTTAGGATAAATTGACTTTATTTGCTTAAAGTTTTCCAAGCTTAATAATTATATGTTCTGTCTAAAAGAAGGAAAATAACAAGTTTTTTGCTAATGACATTTTAATAAAAAATATATTGCATCATATCTTTTACAAGAACCTAATCCCTTATTTTGACATTTGTTTTTATTTTGAAAGTAATATATACAACACTGTGGTTATAAGCATTAATTTTTCATTTTCGCTTTACTTTATAGTTTTAATTTTAGCTACATCAAATATGTTTTAAAAATGGCCATTTAGTTGTTATAAATTTTTATGCTGTTAATATTTTATGCTTTATTTTTATAAAGTGTTCAATTATACATTTAATCTTAAAATCCAGCGTTAAAAACTCAAGCTTTGCGTTCTATCACATAGGCCAGAGATAAAAGTGTCAGATCGAATTTGTGGTCAAAATAGCAGATGTTATTCTAACTGAATAAATACAAGAAAATTATTCTGCGATTATAATGATGATATTATCATAGTTTTGTTGTTATCATCAAATAATCTGTCAGTATTACATTACTTGCAAATACAAAGAAAGCTTTAGATGTAAGTACTATCTTTTTTAATAATTAAACAGAAATGAAATTACTCTCTAATAATACCACAAAAAAACGTTTTTTTAAATAGCTTAAAAAATGAAATATTTATTTAGTTAAGTTCTAAGATATTTTGTTTATCAATTTAAATCGAAAGCTTTTGAAATTGAAAGGAATTACAAATGCTTGATTTTAAATATTTTATCAGTTTTTGTTTGTATTTATAGTATAAAGATCTGGAGAAGCAAGATTATGTATAAACGTTTTTAGCTTACATAATAAATCTGCTCCTGTTAAATAATTTTTATGAGACAGAATTAAGTATGTTCCTAATTTTACGAAACATAAAAATTTAATAAAGTTTATTAAAGTAATTTAATTAATTCAATTTAAACATACGGTACTACCATAAAAAAACTAAACATTTCAATAATTCAGTACAAAAAATTATGTTTATAATTCGGTCACGAGCAATGTTTCAATTTCAATCAAATTTATATTTATGTATATTTATTTTTGATTATACATTTGATAGATAATTTTGTAACATGACTAAAGTAACATTTCTAATTAATATGAAAACTAGTTCGACCAATATTTTAACTCAAAAACCAAATTCAAAACTATTAAAATAGTTTAACATTGTTAAACTAAATTAGTAACTATAATTTTTACATTTTCATAAATTTTTGTTTGATACAATAAAAATATTAGAGTTTCAAATGATTGAAAAGGAAGATAATCAAATATTAAAAAGGTATTCATTTTTATTATAAGAGTACAACTTTAATAATCCAAGTATCCATAAGTCATAAATAATTAATTTTTAGTGACCATGGTTAGAGTTTTAATATACAACAAAACACAAACATCTTAACTACAATCAAAATAAAAAGAATATCAAAGTATCTCTAATTTTAATGATTAATTAATTTCAATTTTTGTGATTAATTTTATCTTGAAGAGATAACAATTAAAAAGAATTAAAATAATCGTTTAAAAATGATTAGTTTAATTTAATATACAATATTAATGAATGAAAAATAAACTATTGGTGTTTAATTAAACAAAAACTTGAAACAAACAGAAAATGATTTGCTAGCGAGTCAATCAAAGTTTATGAATCAAGTAAAGAAAATTATATTTGAAAAAAAAAATTTGAAGGTTTCTATTTTTCATACAGATGTTAGATGATATTTTAGTGACCGATGAAAGACCAATAAGTCTCCTGTAGCGAAAATGAGATTATTTTTACCATATGGCCAGCACATTTTTTGCAGTTTATTTGATCTCTTAAAAAAACTTTTTAAAAAACAAAAATCAGGAATTTGTTTAACTTGAATTTGATTTTTTTTTTGATTTTATTTTTAGTTGAATATTTTTGGCTCAATATCATATTGGTTTTGAGAAACTTGAATACCTTAACAGTTGTTAGTAGCAAAAAATTTCTGTTTCAAATGTTATAAAAACAGTTAAAAAAGTTTACCTACAAAAATATATTCAAAAAATAAAAAAACAATCTTGAAAATTAAATCAATTTCACGATATATAAAACTATTTAAACAACTTTTACAAGATGTCAAAAATAGAAAATCTAAAATTACTATGAAAAGCTCGTCTCCAACAATATTTTATTTTTTAAACTTTTGAATAAATCATGTTGTCGAAAAAATCCGTTACTATACTCACATGTGTTTCAAATAACTATTTATAGATCTCTCAATTAAGAAACGAATTCTTTCAACTATTTCGTCCTTTACCAACCATAAGGCAATTCTTTAGTACTATTCTATATTATAATCATCAGAATAAAAGGAATTTCATTGATGAATAGCATTGATAAATTAGCTTTTTCATAAAAGTTTTTCGAGTAATTTTTGCCCTAGTGAACAGCATAAAAGTTTAATGACATATGAAAGGTTGTAAAATGTAGAAATAAATATTAGCCATATGGTAAACGTGTGAGAACGAAGAATAAGCAACATGTGAACATACGTTCGTATAATATAGGCACAAGCCTGTGACTCTAATCTGTTCATATTTATTAGAATTTAAGTTTCATAATACTTCAGTATCAAAAAAAATTGTGTCAACTTGTATTGAGCTGTCTTATAGTGATCAAAAGCCAATACGATGGAATATTACATGAAGATAGCCAGATGGTGAACGGATTTTGCTCTAGAGGGTGCCGATTAATCGATTCGCCGATTTGTATTTATATTTAATTTTGGGACAAACTCTCAGCAAAACTTCAATTAAAATTAGATTTTCCAGAATAATGAATAATAGAAACAACTTAAAGTTGATTCTTTTGTAGAATTATCTTCAATCTTAAGATTCTAATGTCATTTAAACTATCGCTCAAATGTTATCTGTAAAACTATAGCTAAATTAAACGCTGTGATAACATTACCCATGACTCCCACTGTAATTTGAGTCTTCAGCTTAACCAGCAGTTATCTCAACTAGGGTCCAAGCTCTTAGCTTAACGCTTGGTTGGAATTGTTCAATCAAAGTATCAACACTATCTTTGCATAATTTCGCTTCTGTAAGTCAGATCTTTACACCCATCACTACAAACTTCCTTCTTGCTGATGAACAATATTGCAAGTCAACACAAGTGTTCGGTACACCACCAATTTTTATTGTATTTAGTACACTAACAATTTGAAGAACTTCTGTATTGAGAAAAATACATAATGATACTTTGAAAGCTAATATCAAAGAAAATTGGTGAACTGTAAATTATACATAAAATTTATCGAGATACATAATCTTAAAATCATACTACAAAAATGTAAGTTTAACTTTGATGAAGGGTAATGTTTGTTTTAGATGCTACCAATAAATTAAATAGCTGACGTCATTAGGTTTGCAATGTTTTCAGTTTTGTTGTATACCAGCGGTTTTTCCGCATCATCAAACAAGTTTTTTTGCAAAATAGTAAAAGAGGCAGAAAAAGAATACAACAAAAACAAGCAAAAACAAACAAACAACACAAATACAAAATAGTGAGTTCACAGACTGATGGTAGTAAAAGTATACAACTTATACTACAATCAAATTGTAAACATAATTGTACGTTAAACATTACAATCATTAAAAGTTTTTTCAGTTAAAATATATTTAGTTCAATTTTTGACTAAATCTTAACCTGTTCCACCTGTTCTAGCATCTACAACGATGCAAGATTTTGTTAAAAAAAAATAAAAACTACAAATCAAAACAAAAATCAACCTATAGCTTTTTGCAATAAGGCAAAAACATTGTAAACAATTTACACAAACTAATATAGACAAATCGCTTTAAAAACTAAAATTACACCCAAGAGTTTTAGAGAGTTTATGAGTTGTAAGAAGTTAATACTGAAAGTATACTACTCCAGTTTAAACATTGCTTTTCAATTTGAAACAATTATCTTACAGGTTAAATCAAGCAGCATTAAACGAAAGAAATTATCACTAAATATATTTTGAGAGGCAGGTAAGAAAAGTTAAAACTTCAAAAGCCATACACATTACTATAGCAACAGAGTTACACTAAATAAAATTCTCATTCGTCTTTTGTTGAAGGATTATAAAACGATAAAGTTGTAATTGTAAACATCCCAGATTTACATCAGATCTTGGGACGGTTTTTACCTTTAGCGTAAAAGCAAAAGTTGTTAAACTCAAAAATATTCCTTTTCAAGCAGCTGAACCGTTTATAATAGGACTTCTTTTATCGGAAATTCTGGAGTTTCCAGAGCTCTTTAGATATAATGTTCCCTAAAATTGAAATAGTAATTGAATCGATAATAATGACAATAAAGTATTCAACTAACTTCATATTCGCGACCGTTCATATTAACCGAAATAGTTACAGGTTCATCTTTGTTATCATCAGAACATCCTCTTTGTAATGCTGCAAAATATTGAAACTATAAATTGAAAAATCAATTAATCAAATAGTCACAAAATGGTCAGAGTAAAAACTAAGTTTAAAAACGAGCTTGTGTGCTATGGCAGGCCGGCAAAATGCCAAGGCTAAGACCACCCGATGGGTGGTTATTATAATTTGAGTGTTTCAAATGTTTGTTTAGATAAATAGGTTCGACCCTACAAGCTTGCTGATGCGTTAAGAGATGAAACACTACTTACAGAGGATAGCTTGCTTTACTTTCATTTATGAAATGAATGAAGTATTATTAAAGGATAAGTTGAACCACGTTAAAAGTTTTAGATTTAATTAATGAATTCATTTTGTTTTATTTTGTAATTATCAATTAAAATGGTTGAATGTAATTTTTTCGCTAATAAGGATTTAATTAGATGTGGTGTTTAAAAACGTTTAAAATTTTGATAATTATTTGCTTTTAGTATTAATTGAAAGTATTGAACGTGGCAGCAAGCAAAAGTTACTTTGTTGCTATCAATACGAACCTCCTTCAAAAATAGAAATTTTCAATTGAGGAGGATTTTGGGAAGCGTCTGGAGATGATGATGCTGCTGGAGCTTCTGGAGAAAGACTTCTGCTGATAAAAAAATATTTAAGCAAAAAATAATTGATTGTGGTTTGCAATGAAGTGATCAAAACATTGAAATATAATCAATAAAGCACCTAGTATTGTCCTCGACGTGTTGACGCTTAGAAGAGGGAAGATCATTTTCAGAGAAATCCGAGTCAAATTCTCTTTTAACAGAGGAGTTTGTTAATTGTTGATGTTGTTGTTGAGCTGCTACTACTGCTGCTGCTTGTTGAGCTGCATGCTGAGCAACCTGATGAGCTGCATGTTGGGCTGCCTAAAAAGTCGGTTCTAGTTGATTATGTTGAAAAAGTAGTTGATCAAACGACAAATCAATTATTTGCTACAAATAAAAAACATCCACTTAAAATTGGTTTTATTTTAATTACAGTTATATTTTGAAGCTTTTTAAAGTTTCATCTCCTTACTATAAAAGTCAAAGATACTTTTAAATGTAACTTATAGCTTAAAACAATTTCTGAATCATCTAATTATCTTCCTAGCCAGTTAGTTAGTTAAAAGCTTCACATGCAAATCTTCCACACCGCAATGCTCAACAGTCAATCTGTAGTAACACCATGCATGTCTTAATGAAAACAAAATATTCCAAAATTCATTTGAATTTCATATTTTCAACTACCTCGGGAATAGTCAACACCTTACATACCACTAAAGCGCTGATATTACTTACTTTAGGCTGTTGATTTTGTATGGATTCCAACGCTGCCATTGCAATATGATTGACGTTAGCTGGAGGTAAGAATTGATGTGTTATTAATTGATTTGCTCCCGGAGGAAGGCACCTATCATGGCCTAAAAAAATTTGATTTATTAGACGACGAAAAGTCCTAAAAAGCGTTTTAAGCTAAACGAGGTCTTAAATTTTAGTGATTTTGAAGGAGTTCAGTGCAATATATACATTAGAAAACTTACTAAGGCTTTTATTGAAGTTTAATAAACTGTTTTAAGATTGACTTGGAGTTAGCTATTAAGTGGTTTGAACTCATTAAAAATGAATTTTTTTGTTTTGTAATAATTGCAATAACACATTTAATGTTACAGAATTTTAAGTCAAATGATCAAGAAAAGGAAATTTGGTTATGCATCATTAACTTTTCCGTGGTGGTACCGTTTTTTTAACTGTGATAGTATGAGTAAAATATCTCATCAATGTTTCCAAGTAAAACAGACAAAAGTTAAGAGTAAAAATAAATTGCTTGCTTAGTAATTTACCGTAGCTAGCTGGTAGAACTATAGATTGAGGCAAACCATTATGAGAATGATAGCTAAGACGAGAAGGATTTAGCATACTGCCGCCATTAGCATGAGAATATGAAAACATATGGGGCCTGTAAATATCAAATTGAATTGTAAAAGATTATTTGAATATTCATTTTATCATCTACAACCTTTCAGCCACATTTGATGACTGTAACATGCTTGGACTTCCTACCCAACCATAACTTGGTCTTCTTCCTTCTCTTCTATTACCTTCAATAGCAGCTTCTAGTTCTGTATGTGTGGAAAGATTTTCTTTCGCACATTCAAAATCATAAAGATATTTCATGTATCTAAAGAAACAAAAATAAACAAATTAGTTGAAAATTTTTATATGAATTTAATTGCCAAACTTTCTAGAAATATAATTTTTGTTTAGTTAACTTGAATTGAACAAATTTGATGATAAGAATTTTAAAGTACGGCACAATATCAAATAATAATCTTATGGCAACATCAGTTAGCTAAGCCAATCATGCAAATATATAATCCGATTCGAAGTTAACTCAAAGCGAAGTATTCATATTATTAACTGGAGAATTACTCACCTCACTACGATTTATTTAAGTCTATAGAGTCACATATGTGTCTTCACTGAGGCAAGATCTATTTCTTACTAAACAGGTATTGACGCAATAATACTTTTGGTAACCTTTTTACTTAGATCATCGGCGTTAAACTAAAGGCTATAAGACCAGCTAGTGTCATGTCAAAGTTACTATGTTTTTAAATGATTTATTTTTCCTTATCTTACCTAAACGACTCAACCCTTGCCAATACAAATCCTAATCTGCTAGACGCAAACAGAGAAGTTGATGTAGATCAAAACAACGTAAAAAATTTTCGTTTACATCCATGGGTAATTACAACGCATTTAAACCCTAGCATAGTCATCAAACTAAAGTCTTTTACGCTTGGTCCACTTTAACCTGGACAAAACCCTGCCTTCGAAATGTAAATTTCATTCTTTTTTCTCTCTCTTTCTTTCTCTTTCACCTCTATTATTGATCGATCTTTTGCCTTGCCAAAACTCACGGTTAAGAGTTAATACGATTAAAATACCACTGATCGAGACTCTGGCAATTGACATGTTAACACCCAATCGTTACTAGTATGCAGAAGTTCTTTACTTACTGTGTTCGTAAGGTAAACGCAGCACTTGTGATTGATGAAGGCAGATTAAGACCTTTCGTTATTTCACGCCATATCTTTCGATTGATTACTTCGACAAGTCCACCTTTTTCTACAACCAGTTTGTACAGTCGATATAGATCAAGTACTTGTTTAGCCATTATTGGGATACGATTAACGGCTTTACCTGTACAAAACAAAATCAAGATCAAAACAAATGAAATCAAAATCTATAATAGAACTGCTACTGTTTAAGCCAAGTGAACAAAACCACCATGTACTTTCGGGTTAGGTCTTAAGTTGCCGCTTCTCTTTAATAAAGAAAAATGTTTAAGATGCGATTTTTTTTGTGGTTGATAACTTAACAGATTCTTGTTAAGACAAATTGTTCGAGCTGTATGCATGACTTGATGTTCTTTGAGCGAACAACCGCGTCAGATAAAATTCTGACAGTTTCACCTTTTAGTCATATCTTCTACTAATCATGTGGAATAAAGTACTATAATGTTTCGAGTGTTTGATGACTTGTGCTTGGTGATCAGTTTATAGAATTAAAGCATGAAAAATATCAAAGGTGTAATGAATAAAGCCCAGTACAATTAATGTTGTTTGTTCTTAGCTAATCCATTTTAATTATATTATAAAATTAAAATCTTTTCGCCATTTTGTTTAAGTTAAATTACAAAAGTTGATGATAAGATGAGACATCTTATGAAAGAACAAAAGGATTAGAGAATACAAGGTAGAAAATTTCTTTGCAGGTCAAACGACTACACAAGATACCAAAAAACATTTTTGTTTGATCTTTCGTTGAACTTACTCAAAGTCCAATTGATTGATTTCTTTGAAAAAACTTTAAAATCCTGATTATTTTGTTATTCATTTTTGTATCAACTTTTCATTAAAGATTAAAGGTTTGCAAATTAAAAGTGAAATTAATATTTAATGTTACTTGCTGCAATTACAGTAATGTGTAAGTATAATTGTAAAATGTTACATTTATCTTTATCTTAATATTAATATTTCTTGACCTTTAATCAAATATAATAAATCAATTTAAAATGTTCAAAATGTCTTTTCAAAGCTAAAATAGCCACTAATCTTAGTTTAAGGTGTTTAACTCAGTAAGTGCTTTGTTTCGGGATGCTAAAAATGAAACTATTCAACACCAGAATAAATTTGGACGTGTTTTGGACAAATCATAAAACAGTTTTGATTTAACATACGTTTGCTGTGAAATAATCACAATAAATAATTAATCTTATCGGTTACGGCATCAAATATTTATATCGAATAATATATACATCTCTTTAAATAGATATTCGCTAATATCTTTTCAAATATATACCGTTTAGGTCTGTATCAGTCTTTGGAAGTTTTGTGGTCAGACAAAATATTTAAGACTTTATGGGTGAATGATTTAATCTATCATGAATACAATTTCGCACGTTTTATACTTTTTTTCTATCCTACCCACGAAGTATTTTTGATGTTATTTCTTTTAATGGTCACTCAACTTGTAAAGTCTTTTCTCTTTTTAAAATGCATTCTGTTTCGCATCTGTTTTATAGAAACAGTTGCTACACGATACTAAACTTTATCACGAAACCATATACTTTTAAAGAAAAAAACTAAGTAGCTAACAAGTATCGATTGAGTGATGGTTTATCACAAATATATGTAAATAACACCTTATATAGCAGTGAAACGCCCGTAGACTACTAAAGATAAAGTTGACCTTACATTACACATATGTGAGTTCAGAAATAAGCAATAACGTTCTCCAGTCGCCTTTAATCTCTCAGTTTTTAATTCACCTCCCTTTTCTCTAAAAAAGCTCTTTGCTCATCACTTTAACTTCATCACAGTCTTTGCGACAATTCTCAGCTTTTTGAAGCGATCAATGTTAAGTGGAGCGTAAAATAAACCCTGTGATGATAAGATGGGGTGTAGAAGATCTCATGACACCAGATCATCTTAAGTCGCTACGCTTCATGTATCCTCCATTGAGTTTTCATTCATCTTAGCCATCCACAAATTTATCGTTCACAAATTTGTTCCTTCTAATCTCACGCCGGTACCTCTATAGGATCGACTCTACTGATCATCCTAATAATGACGTCATAATGGTCGTTAGGTAGCAAACATTTTACTCCCAACAAAACCAATACACCGGAAAAATTCAGGATTCCAAATACAATAGTAGAAGATTCGTTAACATAATGAGGAAAATAATTCTTATCTAACTTTTTTCAGGTTTCCTTTTATCTTTTTTGGAATTTTCCTAGTTTTCAGAAATTTGTTCGCATAAAATTTTTGTCTAGAACGCCAGTGTGAGTATCATGTTGCCTTTTTTATTTTTTATCAACAAACCACGATTTCTGATTGGTAGATAAAGTTACTTGGTCACTACTTATTTGATTGATGTTCAGTTAGTTGTGGTATCTTATTTCTCGAATATAATTGAGTTGTAATCGTTATCTTGGATACTGGGAAAGTTTGATTGAACACATCACTTTATACTGCTATAAAGATACATTTAGCTCATTATTCTATTATTAGAATAATTTGGAAATATAATTTTCTAACTGAAGCTCAAACTTTGATTGATTGTAGATGTTTGGTGTTTACATACCGACTTTCTTATTGCTGTGTTTTCAGGTTAATTTTGCCAAGCTAGAACAAAAGTCAGTTAGCAAAGTAATAAATGAGTAGAAGAATTTAAATCTTGATAAAAATAGGTTACTTATTATACTTTATTATAATTTATTATACTCATTATATAATCTATCATTTTTATTTACTCTGAAATCTAAGTTGACTTTGAAATTTTTTAGATGTAAAGTTTTTATTTAGCGCTTGCAGTTATGCTAATCTTTCTAATTCTAACTAGCTTGTTTAATGCTGAAAGATTTATGTAAAATATTTTATAAGAATTTACGTAAAAGTCTTTTTATTTTTTCAGAAATTAATCAATAAAATTTTCTAAAAATTGAGATAAAAGTAAAATAATTTTTAACATTCTAAAGGATTAGGTAAATGAAGCAGCTATTCTATTGTTACTTCTATAAAATTTATGTTTTTTGGCATTGGAATAACATTCTTTGCCTCCAAATCCAATGAAGACTGATTATATACTTAATTAAAATTGTAGAAAATGCTAAGACTTTATTTTTAAGTACACTGCTGGCTTTGAAATGTAGGGGAAAATAGTAAAATTTTTAATTAAAAATATTTTAAACTCAAATTGAAACTTACCTTGCTTTTGCATAAAGCCAAACAAGTCATCCAAAAACGTTTTACGTTCAGTAGAATCATCAATTTCGTAAAGCTAAAAAATAAAGTGCAAAGTTAAACATTTTTTAGCTAAAAGATTGTTGAAAAGCATTTTAATAATGATCTAAATATTTTGTGCTTATCGAAGTGATAACAAAATATTCTCTTCTCAACAGCTATAAAATAATTAAAAAGTTTCTTTAAAGGCATTAGAATCAATGATCATGAAAAGCTGGAGAAATTTAGCTACGCCATAATCAAGAGGCCCTTGATACATTCAGATAGCTTTTGTCTCTTCGCAGCAAAGCACTTTTTATGTTTAACAGAGCACCACATCTGTTAGGAAAGATTTTGTGCTTTCAAGGATGTTTTGGAAAGAGGGGGAAGAAATAAACGAAGAAGGCCAATCACATCTTCATCTTTTTACTCTTAATTGCCCGCACAATTTCTGAACAGAAACCACAAAGTTTTAAGTGTCAGAAAAACAAAAAGATTTCGTGCCATCACTAACGGTGAAAAGTGAAAAAAAAATCTCATTTCAAAGTGGTTACAATTGAATATCATCATTATCAGGAACAACAGAGCATCATTCGATCCATTTCAAAAAGCAATCGCTTCTATTTTAGTCTTTATAACCCTTAAATCAGCTTACATTCGTCTTTTGTTAACACTATTGTTGATTATTGTTACAAAAATAAACTTTTTGTAAGTTGAAAGTCAAACCTTAAACTTTTTACAACTGATAATGACATGACTTAATGTGTTTTGTAATAATTGTTCTTTTAACTACTCTAAGTTTAGAGCTTTATAAAAGTAGTTTGATCTTTTCAATTTCTATTATCAATCTACAACTAGTTGTTTTTTATTGACCAACAACCTCTTGATAAAGACAAGTGCTTAGTATAAGTAAGAGTTGAGACTGTTTGAGAAGATGTATTTTCAATAGATAGGTATTTGACATGTGACCAATTCGTACAATTATCTTACAAACAATTCATTGTGTAGTGAAACACAAATGAATCATATTTTGAACTTGGAACTTTTTTCTCTTCAATTTAATTTTAACTTTACGTCATTTCAAAATGTTCCCGGCAATTTATTTTATGTTTTGAAAGCGCTGTGATATAAAATTAAACATTGTTTTGCTAAAAAACTTGTATAATTCAGTAAGTTGTTGTTTAAACATCAAGCTGCAATAAAAACAAAAGATTTAACAAATAACTTTTATTTAATTTTTACGGATCGCTGACTTACAGTTACTTGAGACTTAAGCATCAAATAATTTAGATAAAAGCGAACATTTAATAAATTTCTTATGTAAATGCAAATCAAGAGGCTGTAATTCTGACAAACTTAAATTCTACTTTAGTAATACTTTAAAACTCAACTTGTAGCTTAAAAGAAAATTGAACCCAAGGAGAAATGATAATATACCTAAGGTGAAAAAAATAAATAGTATTTATCAATGAATTTTTTGGGATTAATTTAAATAGTATATTTAGAATGTGACAAATATATTTCTTGCCAATTAATCATATTTTTACGAAGCTTATTTTTTGTAAACATTCAAGTAAGATAGAAAAAGTACTAATTACTTAAAGTTTGGTCAAAATAAAATAAAAAATAAACAACATGAATTAATAATGAATATAGAGTACACAAAATATGAAAACTGTTCAATTAAATACAAGAATTATTTAAAGACTAAATTTTTTCTTGTTTTTCGTTTTATCGGTTATCAACTTACGTAATTAGTGATAATTACTTCAAAACTTTGAAGTTTTTATATTGTTTAACTGATTGTTTTGCCTAGAATTTAAACACGATGACAGTTTTAAAGGCAAACAAAACAATTGTTCAGAAATTACAATGAAATGACTAAAACAAACAGTTTAAAAATATTTAAATGAAAAATAATTGGAAAGTATGTACATGTAACTTAATAATAATATTTATAAAAAATCTAAACTTGAAAAGGTTCATCTAATCGACACAAGATGTGTACTACGGCATAAACACTTGAAAAAACTTGATAAATAATACAAATGTTTCTGATAACGCAGAGTATTTCATCATTTAATCGCTTGAAATTATTCAACAATTTTTCACATATTTAAGTTGCTACAGAGTCTTAAGATAAACAAAAGTTAAAGATGAAGTCATTTTAAGATCACAAACGGAAGTCTTGAATAAATATTAGATAATTATCAATGATTGATCTGCACTAGATGAAGATGACGTCATTAAAGACTTAAATCTCATCAAAATTATTTGCGATTGACTTAAACGGTTTTATGTCAACCATAACAGTGATGTCACATTGGGCCCAAGTAGATTTCGATCTATTTAGTTGACTTCGTTTCTTTCCCAGGCTTTTATTAGTTAAACTGACCACTTAGGAGCCCCCAAAAATGACCAAAAGATCTTCTAACAAATTAAGTCTTTTTAATTTGCAACGAAATAAGATACTAAAAAGTAAACTCTTTTTGAGGAGCTTACAAGAAAATGTCGTTGGGGAACGTTCGCAGATAGGTAATGCATGAAATAGAATGTAGAACAAACAAAATTGTCTCGTTAAGCATCATTTAAAGCGGGTGTTATACCTGAAGTTATTGTCTGTTTTTATCAGATATATCAATTTATCTGTATTTGTTATTATTGACTTTGTGACTGAACTAATTAACTTTGTTTTTATATCTGATTACTATCTGTCATCATATTTTGGAAATTTTGTTGTTCATCAATCTATTATTTTGGAATTGTTTGTCGCGCGTTAATGATTTGTCGTAACGTGAAAAGGCCTTAAAGAAAGACATAAATGTTCTTTACAATTGAGAAAGAAGAATACTCTTGACTTCAATTAATTAGCTTTAAATTGAGAGCGTTGAAAAGACTTTAAACAATTGACTTCATGTCTTGGTGGAAAAGTTTAGATCGAGTTTTATTTTGAATTATTTAAAAGCACTAAGTGATCTTTTAAAAGTTGAAAGTCATTAAAGTTTATCAGGAAGAAAATTTGATTCAACACAAATGTGTTTATTGTAATAAAATATTTAAAACAAAGCTTTATTTTGAGGAATTCAAAAGCACAACAAACAAAAATTTCTAATAACAGATCAGTTTTTTTAATGGCCATTATAAAATTGAAAATAAAATTATAAATCAATTGACTTAAAATCATTTTAAATTACTTTATTTACTCAAAATTAAGGTTTTGATTTCTTTGAAAATGCAATTAATTATTAAGTTAAAAAGTCTTCAACTTCATTAAGTTTATGGCCAATTAAAAATATTTTCTTTCATAATTACTGCAATGAAAAGTAAGATTTTGTACAAGTATAAATTACATTTTGGCTTTTACAAAAACTAAAAATTAACATAATTAAATAATGATAATATAATTTAATTCTCTGCACTATATATTGCTTTGTTAAATTATTTATTTTAGAAAATTTGCGATAATAGTTTATAGTCAGATATTAAATTATTTCGATGGTTGAAGCAAGTTTAAAATCTTATAATTATTTAAAATATGTTTGAATAGATTTTTTTTTTAATTGAAGTTAATGAAACTTTTTTAGATTTGAAACAATATTTGTGAAAAATTTGAAAAAATTCTAAAAATACTCTATGTATAGAAGTTACGTGGATGGTAAGATTGAATATAGAGATGATAACAAGAGTCTTTGTATCTTGTTTTTCTCGATAAAATATCTATAAAGACTTAAGTTATAAAGCAGCATAGATCAAAGGGCTAAATAAGGCACTTACATTATTACTTGAGTACAATTTCTTATTTACAAGTAAAGATAAAATACTTTAATAAAATAAGAACAATATTAAAAGAATATAAAAACAAATTGGGAAGATTTTTCTTTGTAACTTATCTACAAAGAGATCACTTTTCAATCTTCTTTAACGTTTAACTCAGTTCTAATTTACTTCAATAAGAACAGCTTTTCAAAAACTATAAATCAAACCTTCACTAGTTTGTCATCAATACAAGAGCCTAGTTCTTTATTAGAATCTCACAAATAAATTATTTGATTAAAGTAATGAACAAGATTACATAATACCTTTGTGTACTTTAGCGAGAGCATCGGTGTTTATAAAGAAATTTTCTTTTATTAACACTTACAAATCTTACAAGAGACAGCATTAACAAGCATGAGACAAACAATCATGTTTTTTTTCGTGAAATAATCTGATTAAGTTTAAAGACTTGTTAAATTCAATTATCAGTTTGAAAACCTTAGACTAGTAATGTCTGCTAAATCTAAACATACCAGCAGTAACCCATAAAACTAAGTCTGAAATAAGATCAAAGAACTAATTGAAGAAAGGATTAGTAGTATGAGAACTAGAATGAGGGTGTTGTAGATACTTGCACATTAACAGCAACCCCAAAAATAATAGCTTTCAAGAAAATTGTTGCATTTACAAAAGAGCTTTATCGAGATGTACTAAAACAAAGTAGTTTACGAGCATTTTAATAATTAGTATCAACTAGAAGCATCTCGAAATATCGAAATTTTCCAAATAGCTAAGCTCTTGATAAAATTGTATTATAAGAAATAATTACAGAAATTTAAACCCCATCATTATTAAAACATTGCTTTTAAAATAGTCTTTTAGTTCTGAGAATTTTAAAAGCATTAATCTTTTTCTGATAATTTATTTTCTAGTTTAATTAAAACAAAAATTTTTCTATAAGTAGCGGCAAGTTTTCCAATATAAATTAAAGCGATTAAAAAAGACAATCATCAAAATCCTAGTGTTGTAATGTTAGAATACTTGAGTTGCTAGTTATAGAGTTTATTTTGTTTAAAATCGTTTGAAATTTAGCCAAGTTAAATCAGTTTTTGCTTGCTGTTTTATTGATGAAATATTTAAGTAACAACTAAAAAATTCAAAATAATTTGTTGACACTAACTTCTCATATTGGCTTGTAATATTAGTAAATACAAGAAGGGCCTTTAACAAAGTTTTAAACGTTGTAATGACATCAGAGAAGATGAAAAGAAACTTTTCAAGCGTTCCATTTGTTTTATAATTCGTTTAGTTTCAGAAGGCTAACTTTTGTGTCATAAGAAATAAATAAGGAAGTAGACTGCTACTGGTTCAGTTAGCCACAAAATTGTGTAGTTGTATTCACTAATAACAGTTGCTAATAGTAATTAGGGAATCTCCATACGATACTATCAATGATTAATTTTAAAAAGGAAAAAGACAAGCGATGAACTGATAGTGAAGTGAAATCAACTTTGATAAATAAACAGATCTCCACAGAAGCAGAACTAACTGACCAGGCAATCAAGGCAAAGGATCAACTAAGACACAATTAGATAATCACATCAAAACCTTTGATGGTTTTATCACAAACGCCCGAACTATTGATCTGAATTCAGGTTAGTTTGGGGGTGAAATTATAAAACAAAGACCCTAAATCCAGTTTGCAATGAATTGGTCCGATTCACCTGGCTTCGGATACTTAGGAACCAATGTGACGTGTTATTCGACTGGAACGAAACATAGCTCTTTCGTTAGTGACGTGGCTGGTAGAATCTGGCCATTAATTTTCCCCCAGATCTTCCAAACTCACTCTCGGGCAAAGATATGTGCTTTTATGGGTCTATGAAGATGTTTTCTTAAGCACTGCCTCGCTATTTGATCATGTAAAGTGTTATCATCACCAGAAAACGTTTATAGTGATGCCAACTAGGTGATTGAAGAGATAACAGCGTAGAGATGGGTACGGTGCTGATGGGGAGGGTTTGGGTAAAGTTCTTCTTCATCGGATTACAGTTAAACTCTACCAAACCATAGCTGGCCGAAGCAACGAATTCTGTGGAGGATTTTTTTCTTTCCACCTTTTCAGTTCCGCCTGAATGGTTTAATACTTCGAAATGATGATGCTAGCAACAATTGCTCCCTCCCTAGTGATGATCTCTTTTATTAGCTTAAGGAATTGAGAAGCGGGAATAGATGGAAAGGGGGCGAGAAAAGATTGAGGAGAATTAGTCACAAGATAAACACCGAAATTGAAAAATAAGTAACAATTGCGAAAAAGATGCTGGTTCACGGTTCAGTGATAATTTTCATTAACAGTCAAATATAATGAAGCGTTCTGAATATTTCTAAAAGTCTTAAACCAAAGAAAGACTTTCAAAGATAAAAAAATCGGAAGAAGAAAGAAATATTTCGGATAAATCATTTTCTAAACAGGCCAGAAAAAGATAAGATGTATTTCCTAAACCATCTAACTCTATAAATGAAAAGTTGTCGAGATTTGGTTTGCGACCTATATCCTAGTCAATCTCTAGTAATAATACCACCAGCGAGGTACAAACATACCGACTAACTCATCTAATACTCAAGTATTTGTTTCGCTACCTCCCCAGGTAGAAAGCACTTTGTTTAGTGAGGTTGTAGGTGGTGATAGCAAATAGCGATTAGCAAAAAACTTCGACCTAATGCTTAACCGTCGCCTCTTATATTGTCGTAAAATTACCGGTGCAGAAATTATTTCTTCTCCCTAAGATTGGATTTATTAACTGAGTGAATCTTACCTCTTTGTATTAGCCGCTGTTTCGGATTTTTAAGGTCTTAACTACATTCTAGGCTATTAATAAAACAATAGGTACCTGCTTGAACTGCTCTTCATATGTCCATTCCTGCTGGCTGCCGGATACTGAGCTTCCATTGTTTTGTTGGATCCCAATATGATTGTTGGATGTAGGTGATGTGCTTGGAAGAGATGAAGGTGCTCTTATGTTGATATTGTTGTGGATACTTCCACGATTTTCGCTTGTTGGTTGCTGTGGTTGTTGATGTTGTGATTGTTGATTTTGTATTGAATGTGATTGGTGTTGCTGCTGTAAATATCAAATATTTTATTAACTTTTACTCGAGTACTGCTGATGGTTAAATTAAATCTTGTTTATTTTCAAACAACATGAAGGCCTGTGAAGGCGCCGTTGTGTCTTCGTTCAATTCTCGCAAAAATTTTATGCAATAACTTGAAATAAACATTTGAAAAACTTTTATAAGAAAATAAAAACTTTCATTAACTTAGTAAAGATAGCGTGAAATGGTAGCGACGTTATAATATCCGGCAAATATTAATCTGAAAAAAAAAGCTAAGAGACAGCAAAAAAAGAACCCATCATAAATTTGGACGAATCAATTTTTTCATGATATCTATGACAGTTGCTATCTACGGTGAGTTTGTCAAATTCGTTCGATAAATAATCTGTAGAAGTTTCACAAGATATTTTACCGTTTGAAAAGAATAAATAGATGTTTGCAATAATTAAAGTTGAATTTATGAATTTTGAAATTACATAAATTTGAAATTTATGTGAAAAATAAATTAAATTTCACTGATATTAATTTGTAAATGTTGAAAATATTAATAAAATTTACGATTTTAAATGTTGAAACTCAATTTTGGTCAAGCCCTGACACAGTCAAATCAAAGTATCATAAAGATTGACGTCCGATAATAAGCATATGAAATATTAATTCGAAAACTACTTATATATGTTTAATAAAAAGCTTGTATCGATGTATACGAGAAAGCTTAACGTTTCTTACTGAACTGTGTTTAATCTCTCAAGTATATTTAAAGATTAATTAATTTTATAATCAATTGAATATGTTTATATACTAGAAGAAAAATCAATTTATAAGAACAAATTAATTTCATTAGAGCGAATTCTTATTTACTGATTAAGCTTCGAAAATATTCTGTCACAAAAGTGTTACCAATAAAATCACAGTAACTTACATTTTCTTGTAAACTCTGTTCCTGTTGTTGCTGTTCTTGTCTTCTTCTATCATTAAAACGCTGGTGATATGATATAAAGTCTCGTACTCCCTGAGAAAACTGTAAGTAACTCCGAAATAATTTTCTTACACTATAGAATTATAATTCGATTACTTAATTCTTATAAATTTATCAAATTTGTTCTATGTGAATAATTCAAACCTTCAGAAATAAAATTTAAAGAAATATTTACTTCAAAGGAACAAAAAATTGTTAAAATTTGAGTCAACAAAAAGTTGAAATAAAATTGAAAGCTTTGATAAACTTTTTGTAAGATCTAAAAGTAAATTAACGTTTACCGATTTGACAATAATATTTTTTATTATTTAATATTTTAAAAACATTTTCCAATGATTAGTTCTAATAGAGATATTTTTGATTTCAAATAATTATCAAAAAAAGTGTCGAAACTTTAAATCATTTGCAATAATAACTCACTGCAGAAAGATTCCCTGGATTAAACAGCTGTTGAACCAATAAGGGATTCATCAGATTTCCAAGAGCCGACCCTCCTTCTGATCCATTTGGAGAGTTACGTTGTGCCAGGGCTGCTGCCAGGGCCATATTTTGTTGGAATACTGTTGGGAAGGTTGAGCTGGGTAGACTTTGTTCTGGGGACGACTGTACACTTTGTGGGGCCGGTCTTAAAGGTAACATTGTAATATCTTCAACATCAGGAGCTTCTTCATCTGTATTTGGGGCAGGGGCAGAGCATGATAGGTGTTCAACTGGTACAGACGAGTCAGTAGGTCGATCATCATCTCCTGAGTCTACAAAGTTGATATTTTCAGTTTTTTGGGGTGACCTTGAAAAGGGTCCATGCTGGAGATTTCCATTTTCTCCATTATCAATATTATTCTCAAATCGTGTTTCACCGCCTCCGTTATTTCGTGAAGACTGTTTATTACTACTGCTTCCATTACTACTACAGCTGCTACGACGTTCAATTATTTGTTGCGTTCCTTGTTGAGGGCGTTGATGGTTATTTGTGATGATTCGAAGATCGGAACGCGATGAGTAGTTCCCAAAAACATTATTTATATCTGGAGTAACTGCATCATTAGTAGTTGTACCATTTGGTGATTCTGATGCCTGTAAGCTAGCTCCAATTCCGGCTAACATTTCCGTTGAAGTCTTTAAATACAAACAAACGTTTTTGTTAATTCTTTTTAGTAGACTTCTTAAGATAACAAAATCTCGACTCTAGTATTTATAACTCCTTTGATGTAGTTTTGAAATATTTTATTAATTATTCACTACTCTCAGAAATGCTGTGAATTTATTACGAGGTTTTTTAAAATCAAATTAAGATTTGTCTTAAACTAACTTTGCTAATAAATTTTTCATAATTTAGGCTATTAAGTATTCACAGTCGTTTACAATATTTTCAAAATTTAATTTTTTTTAGAGCAAAATATATGTAACTATTTTAACTAAATTTCTTTTAAATGAATAAAAATGTTTTGGAAATAATTATTTCTTATACTAAAAAAGTAAGACATTTATAAGATCAAGTAAATCTACAGAACAAATGAATTCATGAGAGATAATAAAGTTATAAATCACCATTTAAAAGCTTAATAAGAGAATAAAAATATCATTTATCTTTCATATTTGACTCAGCAGTTGAATTAAAGCAATAAAAAATAATTTGGTTAGACGTAAAACACCTTTTCATAAGAATTTTTTTGCGAAATGACTTAACCGTCTGAAGCCATCTTCTTTAAAAGTATTAAATTATAACCTTTTAGAGATAGGACGACATCTCAAAAACAGTGTCGCCATTAACACGAGTATTGTCTTGTTGGATTAAAGTATTTCTTTTGAAAAAAGTCATGCAAATTACAAAATTCGTAATAGATCTCTAAAGCGATGACCAAAGCTTTGATCCTTATTGCAAATATAGCTAACAGATACAATATAAGTTGATATAAGAATGAATATTATATAAAAAAATTATTTAAAAGATGAATCTATTATAAAAAATTCTTTGATATTTAAATATTTTCTTATGTATAATGCCTTTTATGTTAATTCTAAATTTCTATTGGTCTTTGATCGATTTTAAGCCTGTCTGGCCGTCAACTACATATGTTAAATTCAATACCATATGGCTATAAACTGCAACTCATAAATTTGAGTGTGATAATATAAAATTAGTATTGAAACGGTTTTTGATTGTGCAGTTAAAGAAGCTACAATAACAGTAACATATGTATCTGATATTATATAAATAAAGTCTTTGCCCACTAGAAATTCAGTCAAATTGAACGTTTGTCTGCGATGAATATTTTTGTTTTATTTATTTACATTTTTTACTTCTGTCAAAGATAATAATACAAAAGTGACAAGTATGGATTAACATATTGAAGGCTGTTTAGTTGGTTAATTACTGACATAAATCATACTTTCAAATATTGACAATCTATATTTCGAACATACAGAATGCCCACAAACCACATCAGCATAAAATTTGAGATGAATGAATTCACTGAAGTAAAAACTAATCATCTATAAGTAGCTGGAGTTAAAAACGAAAACTCAAGTTGAAAAACTAAAGAAAACTTTTTAACACTTTTTACTCATCAAATAAATTCATTTTTAGTTTCTAAACTTGATAAAAAAATAAGAATCTTTAATTTTATGCAGTGCGGTTTTACACAAGAGCTTAGATATTAGTTTATGTTAAACATTTTCATTTAATTTAATTAACTTAAGATTGGTTCAGTTGTATTAAAGTTATTCAATTATACTTTGACAGGAGTCAATTACATAGAATAAAAAATTAATTAATTTAATTAGTATTCAAAGAAAAACCTTTGAATTTTTAATTATACTAAATTTATTTTTCAATTAAATATTTAGATAAAAGTTACCTGATATTTATTACAAAATAATAAAATGAGAAGACACGCTGTAACTCACTCAAAATCTAAAACTTATTTTGTTCATAAAAACATTAATATAAAAAGCAATTATGAGGACCACTTTAATGAAAAGAGCCGTTATCAACTGCTGCACTATACGAATAATAATTTTCTATGAATTTAGTGAAATGAAATTGTAACTATAAAGTAAGAGAAAATAGAGACACTCGCCGCTTGGAGGTGGAAAATTTAATTAAATTGGTCGCCTAGTGCGAACGTAGCTCGTTGTCCAGATTGTAGGTCGGTTTTATAAAGCAGAACAAATTTTAACATATCAAAACGATTATTAATCGAGACAAAATAAAGTAATCAGTGGAAGATAAGGAACTGTATGAAATAAAGTATTTAAGCTTTAAAGCTATTTTTGTGGTGGCTTTAGACGTATAATTTTATCTCTCTTGTCACAAAAAAAGGATAAATTACTCAATAAATGTGATCAATAAGCACATATGCGAAGATTATTCAAACAAATAAGAAAATCGATAATTTTTTTGTTTTGGTTATCTTTTACTAGAGTACTTTTTGTAGGAATAGAAATATAAGTATTCTTAACTCTACAAACAAATTTTTATTTGTAATAAAAATAGATTATTCATTCACCGGTAATTTTAATAAAAAATAAACTAATTTGTTGATTCCAAAATAACGAACTTAACTGTAAGATTTTTCAGTATTCTAAAAATAATACTTTATTAAGTATATTTAATATGAGTAAATGAAAGTTAAAAAGTAAAGTATAACAAATGAATAATTTCAAAAATGTATAACTTTCGATTGAAAAAATTAAATGATCATACAGACATTTGAACTCATAAAAGCATGGTTCTTTCTTAGATAAAGTTAGAAAAACTTTTTTACAGATTGAATGCAAAACACTAATTTGAATTTGTCATCAAATTTGTAAAAAAATAAATGAATTTATATGAGAATAAAATATCTTTCAACTCTAAACTGAAGTTATAATATTAATTACAGAACAATAGATGACTTTGCGAGGGTAGAGATCTTTCTTATTTTTCAATTAATTGCTATATTTACATATTACCTGATATAATATATCATTAGAAATTATTTTATTCTTAGAATAATTATCCTAATCAACCATAACATTTAAAATTCTTTGGAAATTTTGAAAAATATTGAAAATTATTATGTAATCTGCCTAAGAAAACATCTTTATAGTGATTAAAAGTTTTTTTTTCTAATAAATAATAAAACTCTGATGTCGGTAAGAAATATGGTTAAAATCTTAAGAATTTTACTGTTCTAAAAATCATTAAAATTTCTAAACATAAATTGAACTTTTTTAATGATATGAAGTCAAAATCAAGTCTGAAAGATTTTTTACAAAACACCTTAAACTTTGACTACTAAAATGGCGTATTTGAATATCTGAAAGATAGTTTTACGTTTTTGCAAGTACCTTGATCGTGATTTCGGTCAAACTACAAGAAAGACAAATTTGAAACTAAAGATATTATTTACAATAATTATTTCTAATGGTTTTCTTGTTTGTTTAAATAAATTTATGTTTGATCGTTCAATTGTATCATGGTTTTGCGATTTGTTTAAATTTTACCATTATACATTTCTAGTGTGAGCTGAAGCATAACCAAGTTGTTTAGGGTGAAAAAAGATAGCTTTAAAATGAAATCAATCAACAACTTTAATCTTTCAATAGAGGTTTTTATCAACAAAACCAAAGTGACGTCATGAAATTGTATGAAACAAACTCATAGTATAAAAGTTTGTTGATAAAAGAAATTTGAATTAGTTACTGTTAATTTTCTCTGTCTTTTGAATACTAATTTTTTTAAATTTATTAAACAAAAAACAATTGAAAAGGTTTGCTTTTGATACTTAAAAAAACAGATGGATAGATATCATCTTAAAAGAATATTTATTCAGCGCAATATCAGCAATTTCGTTACGGCTTATAAATTGTTATTGGATACTTTTGTATAAACAATTTTGTGATTCATAATTAATTTTTTCTCTCCAAAATAAATCACCAACAAAATTTCTACGTTATTACCAATCGTAAATCAGTTTGAAAATTTGTCGTAATCAGCAACTTATATTTTATTATTTTAATGACGCAATATTACATTTAAACATAGATTTATAATTAGCACCTAGAGATAACGTAGGGTCTTCAGTATCATGTCATCATTATTATTACGTTCACAGTATAAGAAAATTAAAGAAAGACACTTATAATATTGATATAATTGAACTAGTATGTCATTATGGTATTGACTTTTTAATTGCTTTTATCATCTCATGCAACATTTTATCTTTAGTTGGTATCGTTTTAACTTAGAAGTTCTATAAGTATTAGTTACTGATTTAAACCAGACTTTAAGTTATACAGGTTAAAATACTTTTATTAAAAATGTATTTTTGATAGTGACTTGTTGTAAAGATTATTATTTACTGATTTATCTTTAGTCAAGAGCAAAGTAAATACTTCACTCATATTACAGTTGTTATTTTTCGATACTAACTCAAATGACAAAATCAATGTTTAGTGCTCATCAGACTTTATATAATCGTAAATATATTGCAGTTATCGTTTTTAAAATTAGCAAACTTTCAATTAGCTTTTTACGTATGCTACCCGTTATGCGTGTAAAAAATAAAAAAATTTTGAGGTTACTTTCAAAATAAACGTAGAAAAAACAAATTTTTGGTTTTGTAATTGTGTATCAATTTTAAGTGTATCTTATTGTAATTTTTCTATAAGAACCATCAAAAAATTATTGTTGATTTTTATGTCAAAATATTTGTTCATAGTTAAATTGTCGATATTTTACAAGCCACAAAGCAAATTAATTATAAAAAAGACTTTTGTTTAACAAATGAAAGTAAAAAAGTTAAATATTACAAGCTTCAATTATCGGAAAGTAAATACCATATCAAATACTTGAAAATTATCTTTTAAGAAGTATTACCTAACCATGTAAAAACATCAATCTAATTTGAGTTGAATGTTTACACCCCTTTAGATTGAAATTAGTCAAAACATGGCATACTGTTGTACATATCTTGTTACTTCATTTTATTTTACAAACTTTCAATCTTTTTAAAGATTGCTAACAAATGGCCACTGCTTTAAGACACAGGAACTATTCGTAGAGATAAAAAACTAGATCACGAGTGAGTTGAACAAGTATCTATCTATCTATTGAAACACGATTTGAATTCATTCTTCTAGCTTAATATAAACATTTTTATTCACATCATATCATATTTCATACTACTTTTATACTTTTATAGACCTCAAATAATTTAAATTTTTAAGCCAACCTTAAAAGTTGCTAAATTTAATGAAGATTGTCTAATAAATTATTAAAATCGAATATTCAAGCTTTATATAAATATTTTCAAATTTAAACCTAATTATGCTGAACGTAAACGTATTTTTTAAACATGCAAGACATACCCATAGAAAAATTGAGTTAAAAACCTTTCTAAACACCTTTTTAAATAACGTACCATTTCATTTAGAGATGAAATCAAGTATCTTTATCTAATCTTTCCTTGATTAATTATTTACAAGTAAATGCCAACCAAAATATAAGTACAAATCAATTAACTTTGCTGAAATATATCTGTTCACTATAACGCATTTACTTTTACACTTAACTTTTAAAGTTTCTAAACATTTATAGACACTCTTTAATAATTTAACTTATGGTATACTTTTGTCAGTTATTTAAATGGCGTCGTATAAGATTAAAATAAAGATGATTTTGTTGAATTCAAAAAGTGTTCATCTAAGATTTTATCAAAATTTAACTTTTCGCTTCATTTAAACGAAGATAGAATCATCAAAAGCTTACAGTGTCATAATAATTAAATTATTCATTTGATTATAGCTAAGTAAATTATTTTCAAACTTTATGTAATTTACTTCCTTTTAAATGGTGTGAGTGCTTAATTTAATAATCAAAATCATTACAAGATATAAAATTTAATTAAAACATTTAAATAAAAGATACCTGAGAACGGTTTCCTAGCATCATTTTTGTTGTCAGTTAAAATATTAAACAAATCCAATTCTAAAAATATAAAATGAAAATTTGTTAAATAGGAAATGTCATTAATTTAATAATAAATCGTTTTTTACGCAAATTGTCGCTTATTCGCTTTTATAGATCACTGAGAAGAAGAAAAAATTAACGAAAAGCTTACCTGTGTTCTTTAGTCAAATAATATACATAGAAATTATACAATATCTGTAAAAAAAATAAAACTTTATTAGGATTATATCAAGCAATTTAAAGCTTTTTATTTATTGTTTTCTGGTAAATTACACGAAGAAATGAATTTTTTTAAACAATATCTTCCATATAACTTTTGTATTTTCTTTATTTACACATCTATCAATTATTCAATCTAGCCGACTAGCTAAATTTTATTTGATCAAAAACTGAGAAAAAAAGTTTCTTTTCAAAGAATCAGTCAAATTTAGAAAACAATTAACTTTTTTTAGGAAAACTATCTTTGAGGTACTCAATTACAAATAAACTAAATATATAATTCACAACGAAACAAATAATCAAATTAAAATAATTATTTAGAAATTTCTAAAATTAATTTCAGCAAAACTTAAAATACACGCTAAAAATACAATTTTCCGTAAATTCAGTAACTTTAAGTTTAAGCAGAAAAAAATATGAATCATTTATCAAATATAAAACAAAATATTCTATCACCAAAAATATTAAAGTTATTTATCGAGTCTTGAAAAAAAGTAACAAATAATTGATACAAATAAATTGTTTCAAAGTTTATGGAAGTATTATTCTAGTTTATTACTAAACAAAAGTTAATCAGTATAATAAAATATAAATTTCTATCAAAATAATTCTGAAGAAGTAATTAACAGATATCTATTCACTTTCTTTTTTATAATTTAACCTTTGATGTTCGAGCAAACATCCGATATTGCCTGTAGTACTGTTGTAAAAGATCTAACTTAACATTTAGCCTAACCAACTACTCTGCTAGACTTTCCTTTTACTCTCACCTCTCTAACTTCTCTCGCTATTTAAGGTTGCTTCTGATTACACAATCTTAAACCAATTTATAATTTTGAATTTTTATGTTGGATGATTAATTTAATTATGAGTTTCATCAAAATACCTATTATCAAACTCTGTAAGAAGCTGATAAGTTTAGCTTAGAAAGAACAAAGGGTTAATTAATTATAGTTTATCTATAAACACAGTGTTTTATTAGACTTTTTTTTGATTAAAGGTAAAAGGCACTAAACAAAACTAAACTTTCTGCTAATAGAATGCAAAACATTTCGTTTTGTTGCATTAAAGTTTTGGAAATTATCTTAAAGTAATTCAAGAAAATAAGCTGGTTTGAAAAATTCGTCTTTCAAATTAACTATGAAAGTAAATTTTTAAAATCAAATCTTTTTTTCTTTTTCTATTGATTTATTCATTTGTCTTATTATTTCTAAAAAATACAAACATTTAAAAACATTAAGCAAAGTTTCGAATTGTAGTGTTAAAAACTCAAAACATTTAATCAAAAAAATATTAAAAAGTTTAACCAAATACAAAACTATATAATTTGATTAAACTCAATTTTGAATGGAAAAATTTTATAAGATGTTTCAAAGAAAACCAAAATAAAATAAACGTAAACTCAAAATATCAACAAGCTAATGATCATGTGTCATTAATGTCTAGAAATTTCATTTCATCTTATAGGAGATTAAATAATGTAAAAAAGATAAAAGTAAATAATCGATTTTATATTAAAAAAAATAAATTTTAGTTCAATTTTTGCCAGTTAAATAAAAATTGAAATGATTTAAAATTAAACAAGTTTTTGCCTTGTCATAAATAAATTTCAAATGTCATAACAGAATGAGCTTTGGTGGTTTAAATTACTTTTTCAGAACTTTTTGGCATCTATTTGAACTGCAATATGTTAGAATGATCAGTTAAAAAAATGATCAGACAATTTGATTTTTAGAATCTTTTGAAATGATTTTTCAAACCAAGATAAATGAGGTTTATGATTTACATTCAAAAATTTGTGATAATATTTCACTTGTAAACGTTCAATTATTGATAGAAGAAAGTTTATTTTGAAAATATATAAACTAAAGTAAAAATTAATGTGACACTTTAACCAAATTTTTAATAAAACATTTTCATGTATTTACAATTTTATTTTATTCATATACTTAAGTCTAATTAAAATTAATTACTTGAATAAATAAAAATAGAATTAATCCGTAAATCTTAAATGTATTCCTGATTAATTGCTTTTATACAACATTAATAAAACTAGAAAAAAATTATGAAAATAAAATAGCTACCAAGAAAACTTTTAGATTCAATTAAGTCACCGGAAGTAAACAAAACTTAAAAAGTTAAGTTAGAAAAGATTAATAAAAGGTTTAAATGCATTCTGAGAAAGGCAGATGACAAATAATGTTACGATTTTAACAAATTGTCGAATAAATGATTTATAAAAGAGTTTAGAAAAGGGGAAATGAACATAGTTGCATTAAGCAAGGGCTTGAAAGCTCAACAAACAAATAATAAAATTTCTTAAGTAACAGAAATAACGGCGCCCTTAGTGAGATGAGGACTAGGAAAAGCTTACCCAAAAATCTCACACCGAGCAATCTGTTTTAGCAAAAAACCTCATAAGTCGGCTGACACATATACAAACTTCTTGCATTAAACATTTGAAGCAAGCAAAAGTGGTATGAATAAATAATTACAAAGTGTAGCCAGTAACAAATCTATCTTGTTTTTTTTATTAAAGCTCGCTGAAATGATTGGATGGGTTTAGAAGTTGTAGTTGATAATAATAGAAAGTTGAGTCTATTTTTTGTGGGTATGCTTTCTATGAATATTGATGTCTAAAGTATAGACAAATCAGTGAATATTGTCGGTACATAGCGCCCTCTTTCGCTACATGAGTATTTTAGTGGCTAGAAAGTGAGATTGTAATTTCAAAATTTCACCATGAAAGTCGTGCTTATGACTGTTTAAAAATTTAACAAAAAAAAAAATTATTAAATGGCTCTACAGTAAAGATACTAAAACTTTTTTGTCATGTTTGTGTTGTATTATCTGATAAAAATGTATTTAAGTGTTTAAGTGAGAATTTTAAAACTGCATGAAAAACGC
Source organism: Pegea sp. RAD2-039 (assembly GCA_034620365.1). NCBI lineage: Eukaryota > Metazoa > Chordata > Thaliacea > Salpida > Salpidae > Pegea > Pegea sp. RAD2-039. The sequence continues at coordinate 40,171 of JAQGEQ010000243.1, forward strand.
TGCAAAGTATTTAGTTATTAATCATTAAAATATAGAGATTCGTTCAGATAAAAATTAACTAACTCTTAAGTTTATCGAAAATCAATTACAATCCAACTTATTTTTATTAAACGTAAATCAAATCATCTTTTTACAATTCAGGCTTTGCTTGAAACTTTAAAATTTGGCTGACATGTTTGAACAGTAACAACAATCTTCATAATTATCTTATTTTATTTCACTAGAAATTCATTGATAAAGATCACTAAGCTAATCTTTCCCAGAATTTAATTGAGCAATTTTTAACTTAAATTTTTAAATGCTTTGACCTTTTCAGTTCGCTCAACTTTGTTTCTTTGAAGTTTATTAAGTTGTCTTAGATTATTTATTTGCAGTTTAATGTTTACCTTTAGTTTTTGTTCACTTTTACACAGGAGCTTTTTACAGAGACTATTTTTTAAAGCTGTTTATATCTCATTTAACAATCAGAATATTTAAATTTTTATTTCTAAATCGGAGTTACTTTCAACAAAAAATCTGAAAAAATTTATTCAAAAAATCTTAATCAATTTCAAAAAGTTTTCTGTTAAACGAGTTTAGGTATGCTGGCTTGCTATAATTGTTGTAAAGGATACATAACAGTTCTTCTACTTAATTCGTATCTATAAATAAAAAAATGTTATTCCAATCGGTTCATTAAATTTTAATAGAAATCCAAACTAACAAGTAAATATTTGTCTAGGTACTTCAATGATAGAAACATTAAAAAACTATTTTGATTAACAACTTATTTTAATAGTTGTTTTAGCATTTAATTATAAGCTGTAGAAGCAAAGTTTTTTGTTGTCTGTTAGTTTAGTTCGAGTAATAAAACCATCTATCATTTAAATGTCATTAACTTAAAATCATAAAGCTCAGTTCATTGCAATATAATAAAAACAACAATAATGTGTTAAAATTTCGATTGCTAAATAAATTTGACTAAAAAAGTCAAAAACGTTTTATAAGAACTATAGTAACTTATTACAATAACATTTTATTTTACTAGCCAAGTTTTGATCATGTTTAAACTGGAATTAAACAAGTTTGAGAGGTAAATGAAGTACTTTAACAAGAGCATGTGTATCCAAATAAAAACAAGTCTATCTTCCCATCTTTATGAGTCATCAAAAACTTTAGAAGTGCTTATGAAATATTCTTTGATTTTTTTTAATTTAGATGTAGGCTTTTAACCTTATCACAATGTCAAGTGGTTTGAGACTTTTTCTAATTATCTCATATCACAGTATTTTCATGGCATGCCATATAATCAAATGTGGTTATTTGTCAAAAGCCGCTAGGATAAGCTGCTTGTCCAAACATATAATGTTAGTTGCTATTAGGGATTATAGAAATACATTTGATAATCTGTAGTGGCGCTATCTTACTTGATAGCTAAAACATCCCTAAAAAGTTTAGTTTCCTATTGCTAATTTACTTAAATTGTTTCTAAGCACTTATCTTAAAGCTATTTTTGTTTTAGTAACAATCTTCAACGTTTTTCTGTTGTTATAGAAGTTAAATTGACAATATAGAATAAAAAACAAACAATAAAACACTTAGCTTTATTTAATACAAACAAATAACTTTTGTTTTTACGTTTAAGCTTATTTCGAATTATTTCATAGATAATTTTTTGCTAATTCATATTTCAAGCAAACATGGAATATGTTTTAGTTTCAAAATAAACTGATTTAAAAAGCCAACTTCAATATATCAGAAAATTGAATAAAATTAATATTTTTGACACCTGAAAAGTTGACTGGAAGCATTTCAAGTGAAATGTAAACTTTTCGTATTGCCTGAAGACATAAATATAGAAAGTGCAAAAGTATACTTGAAAATGTATAAAATCAAAGAGACGTATAAACATTAACCAAGCTCTTCTTTTAAAAGTTCAAAGTTATCTATTCATGAAGCATATCTACCGAAGATGAGGTAAGATTAAGTTTACACTGCTTATTCATGTTTACATGATTTATAAAGAGGCACAAAATTAACCATTGATGCATATTGCTTAAGTTTAAATTTTTGAAAGTGAATAACTTATCTTAATCGTCCTTTAGGTTGTCTTAACAATTTTATTATGGTTCAAGATAGTTATAAATTATTTTTTGAGTGTAATAAAAAAGTTTCCATCTAATAATTACTTAACTTCTTTTAAAAGGCATTTAATTTGCCATTTGTTCTAATTATCATGATTTAAAAAAAATCAAAGTAAGCTATCCAATAAAGTTTTGTAATTACCATTCTCATAATTTCAACTGTCTTTCATGAGTAAATAAAATAGATAATTATACAGCAAAAGTTGTAAAAAATCAATAATTGCATGTCTAAATCTAAATATACTTTTAAGCTTTTAAAAAAGACATAATTACTTAATTTACCTTAAAACTTTTAAATGAGACTATCAATCAAAAACATTTCTACCATTAATTGTGCTGAGACTAATTCTTCTCATTAAACTTTCTGTTCGACTACTACTTCTTGAATTGATAGTTAATTAAAGTTGATTTTTTTCAGCATAAGCTTATATTGAAGAGTTAGAAATATGAAAAGTAGAAATTCACTTGCTCAAATGACCACTGCTAATCTCTTTTTAAAAAGCAATTGACAATTTTATTCAAACACTGATGCAATGGTCGATCAACTAATCATGTATTCATATCTTTTCTCCTATTAACTAATTAACTCTTGTTCAAATCAAATATTTAAGTTTCCTTACTTGGTATTTGAATAAAAAATTGAATCATTTTGTAACAAAATCTTGTTTTAAGGGATTTATGTCATGACAGAAAAGGAAGAATGATTCAGAAAGGCGTACTTAAGTATATAGATAAGACTTTAATTCTAGTTTAGTGATAAAAGTAATATTGAAGTGATTATGAGAACCATCGTCTGATATCAAATTTATTCTGCTTCGTTTTCACTATCAGTAGTAAATTCAAGGAATTTTCATTTAACTTTTCTTAAATCATCATTACTAAGAATTCAGAAAACTTTTTTTTATTTAGATACTCGAATAAACAAGAATTAAAAAACTTCAATGAATCCAGAACTGAAATAACAAGCCTGAAGATAAATCGGCCAACTTCTTCAATTATTTCACTAATTTTTTTGATTGTCGCTTTCTTGGTTTTTTAGCAACATATTTCGATGAGAAATCGTTCTAAAAAAATTGTCAAAATTGTAAATTCAATTGATACTAATCAAAAGATCATTACTCACACTGATAAGTAAACTTTACTATCTACAATATTAATGACAAATGACAGATTCGAATAGGTGAAAGGTTTAAAGTAATTTAATATGTTAATTATATTATTTTCTTCTTTCCAAAACAACTCACTTCAGTTTCTTCCAAAGGAAAATCATAAATGGAATCAGATCCCATGCCACTGTCATCAAACAATCGGCGCTTTTTCGTTACGCTTACAGATCTTTCAATTTCCGATTTATGATTCTTAAATGATAAAAAGATTATTTAGGGATAAATAAGTGCAGATGTAAGAGATTACCATAAGCGATTCATTATCGCTTTTAAATGATTCGTCATGATCACGAGATGGTTTAACATCTGTAACATGAGAATAATGAAAAATATTTGCCTCAGTTTGAAGAAATTATCTGAAAAAGTGTTTAATAGTTGTAGAAATTAGACAAACTCATTTGTTGTAGTGCTTGTGAAAGAGTTTCTGAACTTTCAATAGTCGACATTTGTTCAGCAAATAAAACTCTTGCCAAATGCTGATCCACTGTTTTGCTAATCCTGTAATATATTGATTAGTAAATAATAATTTGAGACAATTTTGAGGTTATACCTTCCTCCAAGACGTTTTGTATTTACAACTTGATGCTTACTCAGTTTAGAAAAGATTTTTTGAGAAAGAATTTTAGAACATTTCAGCTTTTCACGAATATTCTAAAGAATGAAATAAAAGTTTTAGAATAAAAATGAACCACTAAGTCGCTTGTCGATGATTAAAAAAAAGTTAGTTACAACAGCAGTGATGGTGTTGCTAGTTGTACAGAATTGTAGAGCTCTTCTCCATAAACATAATTCTTTGCGTTCTTCATCGCTCATACCAACCATAGATTGATCAGTAATTAAATTCTTATCCTGAAAATATATCGAATTGGTAAAATTGTTGGCTTCAAATAAAAATATTTAAAGCATAAGGTTGGAATGACACTTATGTTTACTATTACATATGATATCAGACGTTAAATAAGATAATACGAAAACCGTCTGTTAAATACATGAGTAAACACATCGAAAATTTCAATTTATACATTGAACAGTCGAAGAATGGTCAGATAAACAAATATTTTTAACTTAATTTAAGAAAAACATAAAAATCAAATTTTATTGAAAAAAGATGAAAAAGATTACTTGAAAAGGGCACCAGCAGCACAAATGGGCAATTTTGTCGACTCGATTTTGAGGAACACCAAAACACACAGCATGTTGCAAATAGTTGCACAAGGTACAGAGAAGCATCTGTTCATCACTTTCTGAGTTTCCACATGGACAACGAACACCACAACCTAATCAGCAGATGAAATAAATATTTAAAGATAAAATAAAGTTTCTATCACAAAAGTTTCTTTTTCAAAATATTAAGTTAATAAAATCAACAAGAAAATAATTACCAAGTTGATTTTCAAATGATGGCAGCTTTTCCTGTGGAATTAAACTCAATTCATTAATTATTCAAACATTTTGATAAAACACAAAATCAAGCTCAATTGCTACCTCACTCTCTTCTTGCATTCGTTGTGAGTTCTCTCTTGATGTCTGCGCTTCCTTTAAACAACAAACTTGTCAATAAGCTGAATTGGTTATTATGTAAAAACTTACTTTCATAAATTCGGTTTTCGGAACGATCGCTTTTAATATGACATCATAAAATGGCGTTTTAACATCACCAACTTTCAGTTTAATGTTATCTTCTATAGCTCCAATAAGATCACTTTTTCGAGCAGCAATAAAACCAGGAGGCTGGTACTCTTTCGGAGTGCCTTAAAAATATGAAATTTGAATTTAGTTGAACAAATAAACAGGCAAATTGTTTCTTGTCTGTCTAACAATATGACAAAGATTTGATCTTTTTACTATCACTGAAATCCACGTTAAGCACAAAACCTTTATAATAAACTCAGGTGGTTTAGTCTAGCACCTTAGCTTATTTCTTACAGACAAATTTTCACTTGGTATTTGAAGTACTTAAAAGACACGTAGCTTCTTAATGACAGTATATTTTACAAGAGGATATTTAGCGGTGGACTAGCATGTAGAAGCAAGTACAAGCTTCGATGGGACACCAACTACGGTATAAAAGATACTTACGGTCATTATAATATGACAAGAAAGTCGTAATATGAACATCTTCAGGTAAATCGGCCATGCTGTTAGTTAGTAAAAGTAAATTGCGAATTAATCTGCATAAAACAAAATAGAATTATTTTTAACAGATTTAGTAGAACAAGGAAGCTATTAAAATTTGTATAAGTTAAGTCCTCGATGGTGATGACAGTTTGTGAACAATTTTCATATATACCAATGATAAAATGAATTTTTAAGATTCTAGTAAATTTATGTAAAAACATCCCATGAAAATAATGAAGCTAAATAAAACAGAACTATTTGATGTTTATAAGATTGCTTGAAACGTAGTGTTACTTCGGAGTATTTTTGTTCTAAGCTTACCTTTTTGCAGATGTATGTGCTATCTTAGAAGGAGGTGTAGAACCAGTAGAAGCTTCCATATTAGTTTCTACCTCACCATTAGTATATTTAAAGCTAAAAGAATAAGTTTCCAAGACACTCTACAAGAAAAATAACCGCAATAAAGAAGAGTTAAGCTGAAACTGATAATCAGAAAGTTCTAAAAGAAATGAAAGTTATTTCCAGCTGGTACATAATTTAGACAAGAAATTAAGAAGTAAAACTTACATTGGGGTCATTTGGATCAGCTAAAAACTGAAATAATAAAATGAAGATTAATTGAAAACTAGGTTTCCATTAAAAAATGATATTTTATGGTATAAAAAATTCATATTTAAAAACTGAAGATATTTTGTCCAAATACAAAAAAGTAATGACTCACAGCAAACATCATAGATTTCAGAAATTCGTTATCAAGTGCATCATAAACTCCTGCCATCCTGAAAACGCTTATCAATTATCAAATGAAAAAATCATAAAAACAGATGTTAAATAATCTGATAAACATTTTGAGATCTGTTTAGAACAAATGATAAATTTAAGTAGTAATGATAAAAAATAAAACGACTGAATAATTTATTACAATAAAAAGTAGAAGAAACCGGTTACTTTGTGAATATCTTAAATATTATAAAAAATTTTAATAAAAGTTTTACTGATTGCATTGAAGCATTAAACAGCAAGAACAAAAAAAATATTTTCAAATCCTTATTATTAATAATCCACTTACCATTCAATAACAACTTTTGATCCATTGCAGGCTGCTCTTGTCAACATTTTAAGATCTATATCTAAATGATGAGGTTATAATATCATAAATAAGAAATTAATTAAAGTAAAATAAAAATATAATATCAAAAATATTCAAGTTTCTAAACTTCTAGTTTTAAAAGTTGATGTTTTATATATTAATCAAAATTAATAAATCTATTTTAGTGGAAATAATTAAATTTAAGATAAACTTTTTGGCAATCTTACCTTGATGTCTAATATTGCAAAAAGCATTTTCTGGAAATATGTTTCGCATGTATGTTATTGTTGAAATACTTATAGCTAAAACTCGTTTAATATACAACTTGCTAGCAGTTTTAGTTGATGAAGTAGATTGAATATTCTGCAAATAAAAAAGTTTGCCTAATTAAGTAAATAATGTCTATACAAATTAAAAATTTAATTTAACCGAGCATATTAAATTCTAAATAAGAATAAAACTGCTATGCAGTTTATTTGAAAATATATTCGTTTAATTTAGATAACAATTTACATTTTCTTAAATTTTGTATTAAAAAATTTTCATTAGTATTGAAACAAAACAATTTTGAAGAATCAGAGCGAAATAACTTACCTAAATTAATCTACAAATCCTATCAATAATAAAAAAAAATAAATTTTCTTAATTATTTTGATAGAATTAATTAAATAACTAATATAAACAAATTTTACCATTTTGGGTCGATGTTTGGAAAGTGACATGGTAATTTACTGACGAAAGTAGAAACTTTGCAACCACCAATTTATTTACTAAGTTATTTAGTAAATGTGCTAATAATTTCATAAACTGTTTAGAAATACTTATTTGACGATAATCAAAATCTTGTGAAAAGGTCTTTTTAATGTCACAAAACCTACAATTATATAATCTTAAGTAATTAGGCAATAATAAAAAAATTAAATTACTTTAGAGCTTATTTATAAAGTTAATTAGAGCCGATATAATTAAAATTAATTTAGTAATCTAATTTTTGTTTAAGTAATAAAATCTTTACTGAGAATGAAGCTAAACTAGTTAAGGATATAAATTAATTTATGCTAAGAAATGTATTTAGCTTTGAATAAGAAATAAATAAGTAATAATAACGATTTTAATTAAAAAATTTAATAATTTGGTCACTGACAATTAGCATTTAACAAATGAAAAAATGGACGTTAAAAGATAAAAGATAAAAATTAAATAATAACTTAAGTAATGGATATGACATCTAAAGTAGATGTTTCTAGAACACTTTTGACTAAATGTGAAATCATTATTGAAAGGTAATAAATAATCAAAATACTTGTCATTAGCAGATGACATATATATTTAGCGCCACTTAGTGGTCACTTATTTCAAACTTTTGTAAACTTTGTAAGCTTTAGTGGGAGTGAATATAATGAAACAAAATATAATCATTTTAATTGACAGTTTTAAAAGAATATCAGCTTGTATGAATTTTTTACATATATCAATGGTAAAATACTAGTTTTTATCTTCCTTTCCGCATATTTAGAGCAGCAAAAATAAGATTCCAAAACACTCCACAAGAAAAATAACCGCAATAAAGAAGAGTTCATGTGAACTGGTTCAATTTACAATAAATTTCCCGAGATTTCTAATTCGGTGATGACAGTTAAAAATCAAGCTTGTTTAAAATTTACATATATATCGATGGTAAAATACTAGTTTTTATCTTTGTATCAGCATATTCAAAGCTAAAAGAATAAGATTCCAAAACACTCCACAATAAAAATAACCGCAATAAAGAAGAGTTAAGCTGAAACTGATAATCTGTTATTTCTTTTTAATCAACAAAATAAAGTGAAAGTTATTTCCGGCTGGTAAATAATTTAGACAACAAATTAAGAAGTAACACTACGTGTTGGGTTCATCTGGGTCAGCCAAAAACTGAAAAAATAAAATTAAGATTAGTTGAAAACTAGGTTTCAATTCAAAATATTATTTTGATGTGTAACAAATTTGTATTTAAAAAACTTTAATCAAAATAGTTTTCAACCGAAATTAGGTAAATTTATGTTTGATATAAATATTTGACAATTTAATTCAATTTAGCACAAACAGAAAAAAAAATAATGACTTACAGCAAATATTCTTCAACAATTTTTTAATTTTTATTAAACTTTTGTTAACTTTGTAAATTTCTGTTAATTTTTCTAGTAGATGCCGTTGCTTTGCATTTTTTATGTGTAAAACTGAATTTTTCTTTTAATGGATTCTTTTAATTGTAAAATTATGTTTTCTAAAAATTGAAAATGCTTTAACTGTGAATTAACTTGTAACTCAGACTTACTTTTGAAGAGTTTTCAATTTTGTTTTTGGCTTAGTTCTTTATACTTATAAATTAATCCTGCCAAGTGATACAAGATTATGTTTTCTCAAATCTTAGACATTGGTGAGTAGACGTCGGTGAATATTTTTCACATGAAGCTATCTGAAAGAAGTCTTGCCACCTGATTAAACATTGCTAATCTTCACTCTCATATTAGCTTAGTAATACTTTTTATGGAGGTTTTATCGAGTAGTTTACGACTTCAAAGAATTTGATTTGTCTTCACCAAAGATTTCTGTTATTTTCTATTCCGACTTACCGATTGTTGTCCTAAAGGTTGAAGGTTTCAAGTTTCACGGCAACAAATTCATACTAACCTATTAAATACCTTCACTTTGGTTTTCTATCAAGAAATTTTGAAGCAAACTTGATCACTCTAAATTGATATTTCTTAGATCTACCTTTATTTCTTAGTCTTCGCAGACAAATAATCTCTTTATTGTTCGTTACAAAAGAAGAAAGGATAAACAATTAATAGTTATATTTAGTTTTTAACAGCATGTCTTTTAAAAGAAGTTCACAGTCTGTAAAAATGTTTAGATTCATTTTAGTTGATGATATCTAGAATCTAGCTTCTCTGACATACTGCTTAGTGCCGAAAAATACCTTAAAAAGTTGTTAATTTTTACCAAAATAACTAGCAAAGTAGACTCTCAAATATCTTTCTTCATCTTTTAATGGGCCTCTTAATGGACCTTTTAATGGAAGCTCTAAGTTAACTTTGAATTTTATAAATCAGGTCATACACACATGATATAAAATTAATAAAAAATGCTGACACCATCGAAAGTTGAAAGTATAGAAGATTCAAAAGTAAATTAAAAACTTTGCAATTTTCATATTCTTGTGCATTCTATAATGCTACAATGAGAATCTCAAATTTTCACAATATTAAAGAGAGCAAAAAATGGAAGTACATTAAGATACAACTTGGTAACTGAAAATTATAGTTCCACGCTAACAGAAAGTTTTAGAAAAAATATATTAACAAATACAATAAAGTTTTTTACATGTACGCTTGATTAAGATTATAAAAAACTCTTTATTATTATATTAAAACAATTCAACTTCTGCTTCAACAAAACGTATCTGAATTTAAGAAGATCAGACGATGCTTATAACTATCGTATTCAATATTAAGTTTCCTACATACTAATCTCATAAATGTGGCCTGAACAGACTCGATTTTTTTTATATCTTTAACTTGATATGGCATCCATGCACTAACATTGTATTCAAGAATTGGACGTACATACAATTTGAAAAGATTGATAAAGAAGTATGGATCCTTAGAATTAAAGGTCCTTATAATAAGGTAGACAAAGTTGATTGATTTTGCAAAGATTTTGGAAACATGAATGTGCCATTTGAAGTCAGATGATAGGGTGATGCCAAGGCTGGGAATAATAAATCCATTGATGGAATATTGGTTTAAGGAATTTGCAGCTGGTTTATGGGAGGAAGTTATAAGTTCTGACTTTGTGGGCTAGATTCTGAGCTGCCAGTTCATAGATCCTTAATGTCATCTGCCTTTACAAACTCACTGACATCATCTACTTTTACTAATCTTCTGATGAGGTCTTATATCAGAGAGATGTTAAATAGTGCAATAAAGAGGAAGTAGTTTTTCTTAAAAAGATAGTAGGAATCTGATCAGGGTTTTTAGGAAACTGATGATTTTAAAGAAGATATCGCTTTAGTTACCAGATCGACCGTTATGTCAAGATTTATCATTTCAGATACATTTGTAAGAACGTCGGAATAGAAGGAGTATTGCCATTATTTGTTATAAAAACGCTATTAAATTGATTGTTTAACAAAGCTTTATTTTCCAGTTCCATCACAGGCTGGTTGTTGTTATCATCAAGTAAGGGAAGTATTTTAGATCTCACCTTAAACTTGTAATTTATGAAACCAAAAAGAGGGTGGTAGGTAGGTATATATAAAACAAGAAAACTTCGACTTTGAGAAATGAAAATCGAAAGCGATAATCTTGGACAATTAGTGACATAAATCTGAATTGTAGAGATCATTGGTGCAAGCGATTTTTTGTAAATTACACAAACACCGCCGCCTTTATCATACAGTCTGTCACAATGCAAAACATATAAAAGATTACCGTCAACCAAAAAAAATCCGGGTACAACGGTTTGTGAATTGATATCTTGGGTTGGAAGGATAGTATTCACAACTGTGAAAGAATGTGAAAAATATATATTTTTGAACGTAAGGTCTTGCCACTTTTATTTGGATCCACTATAGTTTTTGCTTTCATAAAAGATTTTTAGTGTCAACAACTCAAATAATTCGAATCGATTTTTTATCCAGATAGAATAATTTATCACAAGTAATATACAAATTACTTACTAAAAATAATTCCATCATATCTTATAAGCTCTATTCAATAAAATATAACTTTATTCAAATAGAATGTTTCGATGATAAAATACAAGTATGATTATACAAACTGCTTTCTTAATGGTTAAAAATACGAAACAAATATTTTAGAAAAACTTCAGACTAGGACCAACCACTTTTTTAGATGATATTTTTGAAGTTTCTTTGTGTCTAGTTTAATGAATAGTTACTTCTAGTTTACTTTAATTTTTATTCAAGGATTTTTTATAAAAAACTGCAAAGATTATCTGAAAATAGATGATGTCTTTGAATGCAAAAGTCAAACTATATCTATTTATGCTTATTTAGCTACTCAAATCACCGGAAATTATGAAGACTAAATAAAGTACTTTAATGAATATATTAAACATGAGTACTTCAATACGTCTCACTTGAAAATGTAAATCTAGTCAGTACATAAAATCGTGTTCGAAAAACCTGTTGGTTAATATTTACTTTTTTACAAATATTTTTTTAATCTTAAACTTTTTAATTTACAACATCTAATTAATAAGTTAGTTTTTTAGAAAGATAAATTGACCAATTATCAGTGTGTCTTGATTCAGGTCTCATTTACTAAGTTATATAGAGGTGTGTATATAATTTTCAAAAGTTATACAAAATGCTATGCTTTGAATCTTCACAAATATTTTTACTAAAACTCAAACTGATAAAAATTAAGATTTACTTTTTGTAAACTAACCACTGTTTGTTTTGTAACCACAATTAAACAATTACAATGAAAATTGTTATCAGCAGCCAAAAGTTTCAGAAAGTTTACACAGCTCATAATAAATAATATTCAAAATAAAAATACAACAAATCAAAGATGAAAATTGAGCAGCTTCATGCTTCACAAGTTTGAGCTTTCAAGCATAAACTAAAGTAAAGATGTAAGGAATTATTCAAATAATTGAATTCAGCCAATCTTCAAGATTATCAACTTCTGCTTGATTATCATCTTTAACTGGTGACAAAAATATTTTAATTAATTGCTAAACAAACTCACAAGAAAAATTTATTGCTTGGTTATAATTAATACTACTTTTATTAGTCAATATTTTGTCTCATAATTATTTGTGAAAATTATAATAATTAGTCTTTCTAAACATCTTGATTTAAAATCATACCGTGATCCAAATCAGTAAGGAACTCATCAACATCAGTTTCATCATTTGTATCTTTCTTAATATTTATTGATTTGGATTCATCTAGTTTTATTGATGTAATCTCAGTATTCACATCTATTGTTTCGTTTGCTTCTGTATATTCTTTCTTTGATTCTTTTATTTCCATTGTTATATCTACTTTACTTGTTTCACAATTAGTCTGGATCTTGGATTCATTTGAGGCTTTTACTGCATTAGTTTCAGCTTTGTTTACATCTTTTAGTGGCTTTGGGCAGCTTTTTGTATCTTCAGCAGTTTTTACGGGTTTAATAAAATCGATTTTTGAATAATCGAATAGAATATTTTGGTCAAATGAAATGTCTGATATTTGTTCAGTGAATTTGACTTCCTTCTCTTCATCAATAAATTTCAATAAACTTGCCTGAAAAACATTTATTCTAAATTAATTAATGATATTTTATTAATAAAAAAGCTGTATTGTAGAAACAGAGCTGAAAAATTTGTGGTTTCTTCATCACTTACATCAATTTCATGTCTTTTCACATCAAATCTTTCACAAAATCCAATGTTTTGCATCACAGAAGAAATCTCATCACAGTCGATTGCATACAACTGATCAAAATCCTAAACATAAAAGACATTTACAAAACCATCAGCAAAGATTTATCACCATCAGCACCTACTTTGTAGTGTTCCCATTCCTTTTCGATTTCAAGAACTAGATTTGAAGATGCATCCGCTACAACACAAAAATATTTTCAATAAAAACATAATTTCGACAATATCATTTATTTGTGTGAAATGTAGAAAAAGCTAGATCAGCTCTAAATCTACAAATGAAAACTTACAAAAGTATAAGTGAAAAGAGAAAACTTTTGTAATAGTTAAAGTTAAGGTAGATTCTTACGGATTTTTGGTGGTTTGTAAACAGTAAATTGAAAGACTACATGCGCTCATATTAGACATTAAAATAACACTCTCGACTTCGAAAGATTAATATCAGCAGAAAATGTTTAAAAAATTAATTTTAGTAAATGTATTTAAAGTGATTTTACTTAACCTTGTGCTTACAAGGACCTGAAATCTTTATTTAACTTTGAGTTTTTTTGAGGAACCCTTGAAACGATTTGGAAAGATCTTATCATAAGCTGAAAACACTCTTACCATTAAGAGAATATGAAAGAAAATATTCAATAAAAAAATTGTTGATTGAAAGAAATAAATAACTTTTGAATTTTAAAGAAAATGTTGATTGAAAAGAAATTGAAGTGATGCGGAAAAAATTACTAAAAACGTAAATTTAATGAATTATGATGAAAGAATTCAAACAAAACTCCACCTCAATACCTCAATAACTCTAAGAAACAGTTCTAGCAATTATTTTTCCCTTATCACCACTATTGGAAGCAATTAATCTCGTGAATCTACCTCTGAACCTTTTTATGAAATGTTTCTTGAGTCATTTTTGCTTATTGTGTCGCAAAGGACTTCTTAGATTTTCTGTACTATCATGAGTTGCAGCGCGCTTTCATCTTTAAGATGAAGATCATACAACAGTCCAAGAGGTTCAGGTCCGGCGTTGAAGCAGACCACAACTCTTTTCTTCAAGGAAAGTGATGCTTACACCAAAACTCTGTGTTTTGTTCGTTGGATACGAGGAATGTTGAAAAGTCCTTAAATTGCTTCATCATCTCGACTAGTCGGCAATTTTGCTTCAATTTAAGGATCTTCTCTGATTAGAAGGAAAGAAGATCTCCAACTCTCAGCTCAAATCATCACTAAAACATACTTTTGGCGACAGAAAACAGACTTTACTTTTCCGAAATTGTGTTATTCTGGAAATGAAATTTGTCTTAAAAATGAACATTTTTTCATCCAAAAAAAACAAATCAGCAGCCTTCATTCTGTAAACAAATCTTTGATCTGTTAGAAGCCTCTTCTGTGTCTACAAGTCCGTGAGCTGGTGTCTATTGGTCATTTTGATGGGACAAGTAATAGTTTTCTTGGACTTTTTTGTATAAACTCTTACTAATCTTTCTCACTTTTTAGCAACTATCTAATGTGTTGATTTTGGTGAGAGTTAATGCAGTGTGAGGCATCTACACCAGTGGTGATCACCTGTTATCTCTTCTTGGTGGTATTTAACATCGATCCAAACAAGTCAATTTTGTTGCCGTTCACTGAATTTGACTTTTTGTAGCTAAATAATTTCCTGACGTTACCCCATTTTTACAAAAAAAAAATAAATTTATGGAAATTTATATTAAGAACATTAAAGTTTATGATTCTAAGAAAGGAATGAGATATAAATGTATAAATTTAGTAAATAAATAACATCTTTAATTTAAAAAGTAAAATTTGGTTGAAGAACTTTTTTGTATTTTGTTAATAAAAGATAGTTGGAAGAATTGTTTTATAGCAAGTATCACAACAACAACTGAGAGATATTTCTGGGGTAGAATAATCCTGAAAACACCACTTGGCTAAATCTCAGTAAAATATTGAAAAGAACTTACTAGCAGATGCGAGAACAACTTCATAAGATTCACCGATCACTTCATCATCAAATTCTTTATCATATTTGTCCCAATTACTAACCAATGTTCTCTATAAACACAAAAATAACATCAACTAATCAACAAACGTACAATGGGTGAATAAGAACTAACAAGAAACAATAATTACTTCCTCTGTATACATTTTAGTAGTGTTTATTTCCTACCAGTTGGCCAACAAGTTTTACAAATTGTTATTTTTATGATTTATGTGAAATTCTACACTATTACCAAACAAATCTACAAATCAAAGGTTTTAAAATATTTAATAATTGTTCTAATAAAATATATCTACTTGCATATTCAAGTTAAAGTAATTTTTATTATCAAATAATCTTACTACCTTCTTGAAGCTACCAGTGTCAAGGTCATCATCATTATTAGCTTGTGGTTTAGATTCAACTTTCTTAGAATCTTTATTTTTAGATTCTAAAGAATTGAAATTCACACAATAATTACAAGTGGAAATATTTGAAGAAGTATTTCACCTTTCTGACTCTTTTTGTAAGCAAAACTCTTTTTTGCTTTATGCTTATCTGGTTTCATTTTCACAAAACACTTAAAAAATGTCTAAACACAAGAAAGTTAAGTAAAGTTAAAACCATAAAATGTAGAATTAAACCCCTTGATATTAAATTATTAATATTGGTTTATATAACCACTCTCGCCAGTAAAGTTAACACCAAAACAAGACAAATCGTTGAAAAACACTTCTATATAACCAAGTTTGTGCAGCTTTAGATTGTTAAAATGGCAATAAATGTTGTGTCCATGAATATTAACAAGGGAATGCAAATTGTACACCCATAAGTTTTTAAAAAACTGTTTAGATTTGAAAACCAATGATAAGTTGTTTTCAGAGGGGCAAGTAGTGATATAAAGATATACAAACTTTCAATTAAATAGAAAAGGTTAACTACAAAACAAATCTAGTTAGTTCAATCATGGCTTAATAATATAAAATATTTAGATGAAAACTGTCATCGAAATATTAATTTTAAAATGTAAAAAACTAAAAATAACATAAGATCTACTTTTTAGTTGATTATGTGAATTATTAGCTTGCTTTGAAGAAATAGGATTATAACAGTGCTAGTCATAACTAGAATGTATCGTTAGTTATATACTTTACATATATTTACAAAAATTATCTTTACTTTTGTTAAAGTTTCAATTAAATAACTTAAAGATGTTAAAAGTTCATGAAAACGTTGATATAAATAAAAGCAATCTCAACTTTATGAGCTTTAAATGGAATGTTGTGAACAATTATAAAAATCTAAAAGATTTGTTAGCAGTTTCCTATTTCATCGACAGATTATTTGTGAAAATTTCAAAAGAATTGATATAAATAACTGGAAAAGTAATTCAATAAATACAGTTGAGATGTTAGAAGTTTGTAAAAAGTAAATCTGTAAAAAATTGTTAAAAATAAGTTTCTTATAAGCATTTGTCACTTTGATTGAAATCATTTAATGTTTTTCTTCTTTAACAATTGTCTTCGTTTTATTACTTTTCACATCAACTTCTTTGACCAGGGGCACAAGTCCATCTTTTTCTGGTTTGATTTTAATCTTTGTTTCATTTAGTGGTTTAATTTGACGTTTTATTATCGGTTTCTGGTCGGTAAGAGGAATTTTGTTTTCAATCTAAATATAAAAAATATATTAATAATTTTTAAATGAAATTTTAATATGGCTTCAGGCATACAATTTTTTTTAATTTGCAGAAGTTTGTAAATTAATTGTTAGAATATAAAAGAAAAGATAAAAAATGAAAACGTACCTTTTTCTCATTTGATTGTTTTTGGGGTTCAGTTATCAGGGGTTTTTCAACTAATTTTTTTGCTTCAACCTTAAAAATAAAAATTGGTTTAAAATTTGAAAATATAATTTGTTGGAGCTTTGTGTTGCAAATAAGAAAATTAAAACCTACTTAAAAACCTAATTAAAATTTACTTCTTACTGTTTCCTAAACTCACAAAACAATAAAATAAAATACTAAATAAAGTAAAAGAATTAAGTAAATAAATCAAATTAATAAAATCAATAGTTAGTTTACATAAGGCCATTTATTTCAGTACAGAAATGTTAAAAAAATAAAATATGAAACTAACCTTTTTATCCTGACTTACAATAGTATCATTTTTATGTATAACATAAGGTTTCTTTACATCAGATACAACAGAATTATTTTTGAGAAGAGGTGGGAGTCGTGTGACTTCTTCAGGTTGTGATTTTGATTCTAAAACTTTTAATAACTTTCTCTGTTGTTCCAATAAATCAGATTGAACTTTGTTTGATTCTTTAAGTTTTTTTAGTAATTTAGCCTGATTAGCAGCAGCTTGTTCTTCATCAGCCTTTTTTGCAGGATCAACTTTGACACCAACAACTTCTTCAACTTCTTGAAATGGTTTCTTTTGAACAATTTCATCTGAAACAATTTTGCCTTGGTTTTTTTCATGTGTTATAATTACTTCTTCTTTTTTTATATCTGATTCTTTATCTTTTAGTTTATCTTCAACTTTTTTTAAATCGTTTTCTTTATTGTTTATAATTAACTCTCCTTTTTTAGCAACCAGTTTTTCAACAGATTCTATTTGATTAGGTATAATATTTTTGTTTGGCACAGCTGGTTTTTTCTTGGCATCATCAACACTTTCACTATCATCATGCTCAAAGCTAATTGCTGGAGGTTCAGGGTTAGCGGGTTCATGCCTATGAACATTTTCAACTTTTATAAATTTCTCATCATTTACAGCTTCAGGAAAAACTTTTTCAACAATATTCGGTATAATAACAGGGTTAGGGTTATCAGGAAAAACTGATTCTACTTTTGCAACTTCTTCAACAGCAGGGTATACATTGGAATATGTACAAACTACAAATAAAAGACAACCAATACCCAAAACAAATTTAGGTACTTTATGATTAGTTGTATAATCAGATTTCATGAAAATAATTGCAGGCATAATAAAACAGATTAATGAACCCATTGTAGCTCCAGTTAATCCAAGTATAGTTTCAACATTTGGAATTAAAATCGCTACAATCATTGTAAGAGACACAATTCCAAAAGTTAGAAATTTGAATGTAAAAGGTTCAATGTAAGTTTTGGGTGCAAGTCCATCAGAATAACTTTGTCTAAAAAACAATGTATGAATACTTTGACGACAGGGGAAAATCATCAAAGGAAACCCAACAACAACTGAGGTTGCAAAACCCATTTTTATAAATACTAAAAGAGTTGTAGATGGGAAATTTTTGAGGACATTACCTTCGACTTGGCTTGAAAAAGTTGTATAACCAAAAATAGCAACCAAAGAATAAACAAAAGTAACAATTTTTAATGAGCTTTTGACAATATAATCCATTTTAGGGATAGAAGGGTCATCTAAAGAATCATAAACTACAAAAAGTTGACAATGACAAGCATAAGCAAGACTGAAGATAGGGAGACATTGAAAAACACCAGATGGTTGAAAAAATGCTATATTTTCAATCCATTTTAATGAAAGTAAGCCATTATTTACTGAAGTAAAAAACATAACACATACAAAAATAAAATAGAATATCAAAGAAAAATATCCAATAAACCCTAAAGCTGCAAGACTTTTCATAAGACCCAGTGGTAGAGCTACACAAATTCCACAAAATATAATCACATAAGTTCGTAGTAAGTCATGGTCAACATCCACAAATGTTGATACAATTTCAGTTGCTAGATCTCCAATAATAACATAAAAGGCTACACAAGTTCCTAACATCAAACCAATCATACTCAATTCAACAGCAAATTTACCAGATGGTCCGATAGTAGATGCAGCAAGATATTCATAGGTTCTTCGACGTTTGGTAACAGCTGATGTTAGCAACATACTACAAGATATATAAGTTAACCAACAAGATGATAAAAGTATGACAAGTCCAAGAAGCAAACCACATTTTTTCATACAATATGGCATTGCTAAAACACTTACACCAATGATACTATTAACTAAGTTAGCAATGTAAGGAGTGTTACTATTCATTTTTGATATATAGTTTCAAGAATAAAATTATTCCATAAATATTTATCTGTAAAAATATCAACAATTATCTTAAGTGTTTAAAAAAAAAACTTTAATATATTATTAATGACAATAATTTGAAGTTTAATTTTAGTCACATAAAGCTATTCAACAAAATTTGCTTTAAGAAAACTCAAGTTCATTAAAAATTAAATAAAATTTTTAAATAACTTCTTTTAAAATGTTGAATCATAAATTATAAATAAAAGTACTAGGTTATATATTGAATAAGTATGCATTCTAATATTAAACATGAAATAAAAATTTAAATAGTTAATAACATCTTATCACTAACTTAATTTTATTATTACTATATTATTATTACTATATATTATTTTGTCTAAATTAAAATCCTTTATTATATACTTGAATAATTTATATTAAGTTTTGAAATGCAGCAATTTCAAAAATTTAATTTATAATTTGATATAACAATTAACTATAAATTATCTATAGTTATATTCAATGTATTATATCATAAAGTATTTTTCATAAAAACTTTTTCAACTAATTAATTAATTTATTTGAATATTTTTAAATTTAGTAGATATAAAAGTAGTTGAAACTATAAAATAAAAATTAATAAAACAATAACATGATTTACTTAAAACGATTAAAAGCTTTTTATTTACTAACTAACATTCATCAGTACAGACTATTTAATGATTCTATAATATTAAGTTAAGATATTATAAAAATAATTCATTAACATAAATAAATTTTTTATAATTTAAAAACTTAAGTATACTTTTATAAAAACAGTTTTTTATTGGAGCTTTGTAACAATTTTTTAATAAAATTATTCTAAAAACCATTTAAATAAAGGTATAACGAACCTTTTAAAATATTAATGATAGGTTATTATATATTTGTTTTATATTTTAACTATATATTTTAATTAAAATTAATGCTAAAAGATTTAAATAAAATATTCAGATAAATTTATAACTAACAAATTTTACTTAATATCAATATGCTTAAATTATATATTCAATGTAAAACATCAGACAAATTATTGTTTACAAACTAAAAAAAACAGCCTATTATCAATTTAAAAAGATTAATGACTAGTAAAAATATAATTTTTTAGCTATCTATTTAACCAACAATATGATGTACCTACATTTCTTAAAAAATATGAATCTTTTCTCAAAATTAGGAAAAGTTTGTCAACATCAAATGTTTTAATTAAGAAAATTATTTTAGTTTGAAAAAAGAATAAAAAAAGTTTAAACAATATAATAAAACATTATAATTACAAACAAGCTTCTACATTGAATAATTTTCACCAAAAACCATAAGTAAAAAATTTCCACAACCTTACTACAAAAAATTTGAACATAATTAAATACATAAACGGAATAACACTAATATGCACATGTTTAATCATTCTATGAAAAAGTTTTAACAATAGCCACGAATAAGGGAAATCCCCAAAATAACTAATACTGTAAAAATTGACCGTTTATTTAAAATTAACTGAATGCAAATTTTCCTTCATTGAAATTTTGAAATGAAATAAACTCACTGTTTATTCTTATGAAAGCCTTATTTTGTTAGTTTTGTAACTCAAAAATGTTTTATAGTAACTCTGCGTCATTGCTAAAATATTCGAAAATCATATATTGCGTGTCTGTTTTTACTAAGTAATACAAATTATTAAAAATTTCTGGAAAATATCTATAAACTATTTTATTAGTTTACAACTCAATTTCAAACACAAATTAAAATTGATTTTCTGCTGGTAACACACAAAAGTTAAAGTTTTTACAAAACCTACCAAGTAAATGAAATTATAACAGGCTTTCAGTAATCCCTTTCAGGTGCCTATTCTGGACAAAAGCTGCAAACTAAAAGTAGGAATCCTGAAAAAACTAGAAAAGAGTTTTTAGTGAATCAATTGATTATATTTCAAGCTCCAGACTGCTTGAGAAAACCTCGATAGTGGCATTCACCAAATTTATCAACAATTAATATTACCAAAAAGATTGCAAACTTTTAAATATGTTAGATGTATTTATAATCTACAGTCACTGTATGTTACAATTTCCAAGTAAAAAATTGAAACTAATCACAAAATAGAAATTAAATGTACAACTAAAATATTCTATCAATTCATACCTTTACCTGTACAATCAGTGCACATACAACGATTTTATCAAAATTAATGCTAATTTTTGACAGGCTTATTAAAATTTATAAAGCATAAGAAACATTTTTTCTTCTTTCGTTTAAAATTTTAAGTTTCCTTTTTGTTTACAATCTGCAAGATTTGTTTACATTGCTGCTAGTTATTGTTGTTTATTGTAAGTTTTGCATTTATATAAAATGTGGTTATATTTTGATTTTATCAAAAAATAATATCAAAAAGTAAGTTCGTTTGAGTAGACTAACCACTTAAAAAAAATTTTTCTAAAATTGTTGACTAAAATTTGTTGCTTTATATGTAAATAGCTTATTCACTAATATGTATTTGGTATGTATACTGTAGATCTACAATAATCGCTACTACAATGATACTAGTACCCATTCTGATCACCTTGAAACAACTTGAAATAGCTACATTTTATAATAATTGTTTTATAGGTTATCTCTTTTAAATTATCAAACTAAAAATTTGGAAACTTTTGATCTAATTTGTTTATTTTCATTCTAAGGAAATAACTTTATCAAAACGAGGCCATGTGTTGAATAGATAAATAAAAACATAATACAAAAAAACACAGACACAAATTATCAGTTTAAATAATGAAACTTGTTAAGCTTTCTGATTAGCATATTTTTTATAAGCTAAAAACAACCAGGAAGGTGTTCTAGTCTGATTATAAAACGAATTCAATTTACAAATTTGCTTCAATCAACTAACTGAATTAACATGGTCAGAAATAATAAAATATGAGATACAACAACTTTAATAAAATTCCATTCATCTTTGCATAATTTTATTAATATAGAATTTATTTCAAAACATGACAGGCTAAAACTTGTTAAAGGTTAATTATTAAATAAAAAGAACTGGCTAGTAGTAATCAAAATGAAGAAAATAAACTAAAAAGAAAGAAAATAGGCTCCAAGAGTTAATGCCAATAAAAGTTGATTGAATAAGATTGATTCAGATCCAGATTTAGTTGTTGTTGTAGATTTAGTTGTAGACTTAGATGTTGTGGTGGGTTTAGTTGGTGTTTCCATCTGTTCATCGAGTTGTTTAATGAATATAATAATGACTAATTGTATTAACTAATTTATTAAATCAATTATCATAGATACAGTAAGCTAAATGCTGTACTAAAATAAGAAATATAGTTGATGAAAATTGTATTAATTTAGTAGTTAATTTAGTTTGTTTAGCTTTAACATAAATAAAAGTTTGTGTATATCAATCTTACATGATCTAGGGGAAACTCATCAAAGTTATCATTGCATTTAGGTCCAGAATCTTCATAAATAGCTTGAAATCTAAAAAAAATGGATTTGATAAAAAGTAGTTTTAAAAGAATAGTTTTTTTTAAGCACTCACCGGTACCATAACTCAACTTCTTTAACGTTACAATCTTCATTGTTACAATGAAAAATAAATTGTTTACTTTTTTCTCCATCTTTTACTTTGATACAATGAGTCTCTTTGTCATCCAGTGTATTTTCTGTTGAAAATTAGTTTGTGCTAATTATGCTAAAGACTTCTTGAAAAAAAAAACTTACGATATTCGTTTTCAGCAGTTTTTACATAGAAGGGGTCATTATTCTTTATGTCCAGTTTAAGTTCGATTTCACGATTTTTTCCACTTTTTAGAGGTACAACAACACAAAAGTCTCCTGAAAATATATAAACCAGTATTAGAAAAAGTTTATCTTTGTTAGATCAAAGTTTATTCTTCCATCAATTAAACATCGATTTGAGTTTGTGGGAAAAAAATTTATTGTTACTTTTATGGTTTTTATTGAATTAGTCAAACGCAAAAATTCAGAAAAAATGTTAGAAAAAATGTTTTGATGTCTGGATAATATCAGTTTTAATCAGATAAGAAACATTTTTAAAGGCTAAGTAAGAAATAAATCCTTAAAAACATTCATTGCTAACATAATAATAACAAAAGTTATATAGAACTTGAAAATTTTGTGTAACATTGTTTAGCACAAACTTAATAGAACTCTTTTGTTTTTACCATGGTATTTTTTATAGATCAGTGCTTTGTATCCGTAAGGACGAATAACATTTGCAAGAGGGTCATTTAAAGCAACAAAAGTTTTGTTGAATGTTGTCCTATCCACAGATGTCCAAACCTGACATAAAAAACGTTTTTAGTATGTTTTGATTCGAAAAAAAGCAGTTATATGAACCTGACAGTCATCTTTTGTTGGAGTAGCCAAACTTGAAACTACACAGAAGAAAGCTAACACAATTTGAATTGACTGCATCTTAGGAATTTTTAATAATTTAAAAACTCTATTTTCTGAAAAAAGTTTGTATTTTTAAGCTAATAAAATAGTATTAGTATTTAGTTACTATTTCAGAAAACTAAGTTATTAGTAACTTATAACTTTATTAAAGTATTATTTTAGGTGACTTAATTTGATTAATCAAAAGTAATTAGAGCAAGGTGAAAACAAAAAATAATTCTTCTTTTTTAATCAAGTTGAAACTTTTTTTATTTCAAATAAAAACTTTACTTTAAAATAGTTAAAAATTGAAGCTTGACTTATAAATCAAAAAACTAAAAGAAGTTTGAAATCAAAAAGAAGAAAAATGAAAATAATAAATAATAACTATAAGAAAGTTAAACTAGTTAACTAATCAAAAGCAGAAAAAGATTAAATAAAAGCTTAAAAGACATTTTATTTGGGAAAGACTCTATTTGGTTTATCAAATCATTCAACTATAAATAGTCAAATTAAATAAACATGTTACTTTTTATCATGATCTGTATCTAAAAATTAATCAACCAAAAACTCAAAAAATAGAATTGATTAAAAAATACAGACTAATTTATCATTCATTCTTTTAATAGAAAGTAAAACACCTCATTTAATCATAATTTAAATGTAAAGTATACCTAAAACCTAAAAAATATATATCAAGATATACGTAATTTGTTAAATTCAACCAATTTCACAATCACCTTAGGTTTATAATAATCTCTATTTAACACCTGCTTATATATCCTTCTGATTTTGCACGAAAAACAACTTAATATTTGTATAGGAGAAAATAGATCTTCTAAACGTAATCAGAAAAAAATTTCAAATTTTTCCGTAATCAGAAAACAATTTCAAATTTTTTTGTAATAAGAAAAAACTTTCTACTTTTTTTTTGTAATAAGAAAAAACTTTCTACTTTTTTTTTGTAATAAGGAAACAATTTTTTGAATAATTCTTTTTGTGAATAATTAGCGCAGAATTGTTCTTTAATCATAAAAGAGATATTCTCAAGCTAATTGAACCTTTTCATGAGTTTAAAATGAAAATCTGAATTAATAGATTAACTTCTTAGCTGTTTATATCCACGTATCATTTATAAACAAGAAGAAACTTTTTCTAGCTTCCTTATTTAAAAATAAAAAAGTTTAGAAAACCTAAACATAAAATTTTATAAACATAACCATTAATATTTATAATAGAATATAATATTTATGATATCTACTAATAAAATTTTACTTATTTTAAAAGCTAAAAATAGTTTCAAGAAACAATAAATTTGTTTAATTATTTTTAATCTTCTTTTTTAATTTAATTTCGAATAATTATTCATTTATTAATTAACAAAAAATAAGATTATTTGGATCTTTTATAACTTCTTTTGTTTATTAAGAAAGAGCTAGATTTAATTGTTATTTAATGTTTATTAAACAAAAATCTGGTTTAAAAACTGATATAAAGACAAAAGTTTGAACTAAAATCAACTTTGAAAAGATTAATAATAATTGATCCATAACTACTTTTCTATCGCCAGTTTATTTTAAGCTCATAAAAAAGTAACTGAATAACTAAATTACATTCAAACTAAATTTAACCTTAACCTTTTAAATTATCGTTAAAAATATTTTGTTTTTCAAATCGAACCTGGCCAATTTATTGTAACTTTCAAAACATATAAGTTAAGAGCAACATCATTTATTTCAATCCTAAAGTTCAAATATTTTTTATTTTATTTCTACTCTTTTTAAAAGCCGGTTTTTAAAAATATTTTACATTTAGTTTAGTTAATAATTTGTGATATGATATGAGGCTTTTAACAAGAGCCAAAACATAAGATTCTATCTAAAATCTTCTTACATGGATGCAAGAACTAATAAGTATGAAGAAAAAGTCCTTTAACGGCGAAAATAAATCTTAAGAGGATAGAAGCTTGTTGAAACGATAAAAATGCAAACTTTGAATACATATTAAAACAAAATGTATTTCATTTTTCTTTGTGTTTTGCTTTAAATGTTTCAAAAAAATGCTTCATTAAAGTTCATATATCATTGTATACAAAAGTCATAACTCTGATTTCACCGGAAATGTACCAAATTGAGTCATAATTTGTGATAATTATCAATAAAAAGCAGTATTAAGAAAAGAATCTTGTTATTATACTACCTAGGATACAGCTTTTATTTCTTTTTATCTTAAAAATAAGTTATTATATATCATAAAATTTTTGTAGATCTAATTGTGGGAAAGTTTTCTTTTTTGGATAGACATTTTACTGTAGATGTTTATACTAAAGTGATAAAAAGAGGAAGTATATCAGATGGCAAAAACAAACTATTTCTTCGGAAACTTTTAGGAATTTTTTTCGATATGGAAAGTTTTTTACTATTTCAATTTTTCCTGAATTTTTTATAAGATCAAAATATATTTTTTCAAATCATAAATGTTTAAACTTTTTCAAATACTTAGTAACTGTGTGTTATATTTGTAAATTAAAGTAAAGGTCAAATTTGATATTATATCAAATATTTAAATACTGTGAAAATCGGTTGATCAATTTTCACCTTAAACCTGAACTTAAAAAGCAAAAAAAATAATTTACTGTTTTTTTCTGAGCTTTAAATAAAACAGCGATCAGTAAATATTGAGTTTTATCAATAATTATTTACTTTAATATTTATTTAAAACTTCTAAACAAAATTAGGCATTTTGCTAAATAATTATTATTTTATATGAATTTTATTTTTAGCGTTAATAAATTACCTAATTATTATTCCACTAATAAAGAATAGTTTCTAATTATAATGAACAAGATTTTGATTAAAAATTCTACATTTAACTCTTATTCTTTTAACAAATATGATACCATGTAGAAAAAGCTTTTAAAGATTATCAAAGAAAAGTTGAAATGATTTCGGTGAACAAATTTGTTATTTTTGTTTTATCGGTTGGATTAAGTGCTTCACAAAAGTGTCAGGTACATTTTGCTGACAATATAGTAACGTACAAATTGACAGATATCTTTCTAGAAATGGAAAGCGGTCTCTGAAGAAGACTATAGTCAAACGTTTGTATCAAGTGATGATCCAAATGCTAATGATGTAAAGCCACTTGGTTATCAGGCTTCTTATTATCAATTTGAAGGAGGTAATTTTGTAGCAAACAAATTAAATCCTGGGTTTGACGCTATTCTTAGATCATTCCAAAATATAGAATTCTTTTATTAATATAAAAGTGATTTGATAGAAAATGTATCATTTAAATTTATGGTTTAATATTTTACCTTCATACAATTTTAAACCAAATAAATTAGTTTTTAAAACAAAACTTGACAAGATTTTCATCTTTCAACAGAGCAACCTTGTTTTGAAGTTGAATTCGTCCCTGGCAGTGGAAGAAAAATAGAAATCAAATTTGAACTACCCCAATCAAGAACTTTAATGTTGAAAAACGATAAGGATGAAAACATAATTAGTAGGAAAAACTTTCCAATCGAATCTTTCAAACATTTGAGCTTACTAAACTACAGGCAGTGGAGGACAACCAACATTAACTAGTTGCTTAGCTTTACCAGAAACTTCACCAATAACATACACATTTTTCTGTACCGGAACTGGATGTGAAGGCATACAAACATATTTCTGGTTCAGGTGATAAATCATTCATCTCATTAATGTGACATTTTGTGAATCATCAAAAAAATTGACGGATTATTACTTTTTTTAAATAGTATATACGCTAGTATCGAGGTAACGTGATTATGCATTTCATGGCTACTTCCAACCACTAAGATAATTCTTGCCTATGAGACAAGCTATCTTGAGTTGCTAAAAGAGTTTTGAAAGTCTAAATAGTTTATCGATCGAAAGATTTAATGATTTATTTTCTCTACCTTTGTTTATCTTCTAAACAGGTTTGTAGTTGAAACTCCGGATGAAGATGGAAAGTTTGATGAGAATTGGTGCTCAAACAGAAACTCAGAATTCCCAAGCTCTTTGATAAAGGTAAGTTTACTTATTTAATATATTAATTACACCATTATTTACTTAATAAAATCATAACAGATAAATAATTTTACTTTAAACCTTAATTTAAGTATTTATAAGCTTTTAGCAGTATTTGGCATATTTCTAGAATATACTTTTTTGGCAATGATAACAATAAGATATATTTTTTAGATAATTACTGGTCTAACACCTCCACCAGAAACTACTACTACATCAACAGCATCTACAACGCATTCAATTTTTAATATTATTCTTATTACTGTCATCAATTTCATTTTCTTTACTTAGTAGTCAAACTTACTTAGAAGATATAGAACTTTATAATGATTCAATGAGCTTGTTTTAACAAGATTTAACAGAGCGTATTACTACTTTCATTATATTCGGTACCTTTTAAAACATCAATATAATCTAACTATTTTTGATCATTGAATAAAAGTTAAACAGAATATGAAATATTGTCACAATTTCAAGTATGAAGTTGATTTGATTTTAAAACAATAACAATCAACACATTTCAATAATTTTATTGGTTTAAAAAACGCTTAAAGTAAAGTTTATCTGAAGAATAAGGTGATGATCAACTAGATTTGTTGAAGCAAAATTAATGTGGCAAAAATCAGGAAATTTTGTAGTCTTGGAACACGACTAGAGC
Source organism: Pegea sp. RAD2-039 (assembly GCA_034620365.1). Taxonomy (NCBI): domain Eukaryota; kingdom Metazoa; phylum Chordata; class Thaliacea; order Salpida; family Salpidae; genus Pegea; species Pegea sp. RAD2-039. Next base: position 68,244 of record JAQGEQ010000243.1, read on the forward strand.
AACTTAAATTATTGATAATGAAAGTGAATTTTAAGTAAACCGTCTTTTGCTGATTTAAATATCAAGTTAACTCAGTTTGTTCCATTTAAAAGTCAACTTTAGTATTGTAAATATAATTTAATAAAACATTTTCAGCAACAACATTTTTCTCTTAACAAAGTATTTTTAATTAACGATTCTATCTAGAACAGTTGTTTTGGCTACATCATATATATTTAATTGATGAATAATTTCCGTTAGCATAAATCATTTCAAACATTTATGTTCAATTCGCATAATATTTTAAAATGTAAAAAGTGTGGAACAAAAATATTTTGAAATAATATAGATATAAATAATTGATAACAAAATAATAAAAATATAACTAAAAGTTTTTTAATGTTATTAATGTTGTCATTATTTATTTAATATATACATTAAATTTATTTTTATATCTTTGTTTTAAAATTTTTTTACAAATGCTCTATAAAACGTACTTTCGATTATAAACGATCATTTTTTCCTATAGAATTTTTTTTTCAAAAAATTTATATGTAGAGAAAATAACTAAACTTTTTTTTAATAAGGCGAGAGAAATTAAAAAAAAGGTTTTGTGGCAACCTCTTAAAGATTTGCTTAGGGATTTACAGCTTAAAAACAGAATTAAATTTAAATGTTACTTAATATAATTGTTAGTTTGTATAAACTTAAATTTGTAAAAAAAAATTCGAAATTTAGATAAACTTTAAAGAAATTTAAGCTTAAATAATATTTATTTAAGTTTATGTGAAAGTATAGAAAAATACTTTTGGTGAATATAGTAGTTTGATTTTTCAACAGTCAATAATTTATAATTTAAAGAAATTTGATGAGTTCTAACTGTAAAACTGAAATTTATTTTTATCAAAAGTAAAATTAAGAGATGTCTGTTTTAATCAAACCAAATTCGTCATCAAAAGCGAAGAATACTCGTTCATCAATGAGATCATCAATAACTTCGGCGTCATCTGTAAAAACTGCTAATAACAACAAAGTAAGCATCAATATATAAATCATCTTCTAACTATATGACAGATTTTTCATTTTTTACAAAAACTTTCTTGTTTACAAACTTCATACTTGATTAAATGTCAAAACTTAATCGAAACTTTTATAAAAAGAATATTTGATTACCTTTTTCAAATATTTATCTTTTCACAAAAGCAATAGTCTTATCTGTTTTCAAAATAATTTCTCCTTTGACTCTTTAATTTCAAATCTTTTAGAGTTTAAAGCCAGAACTGTCACTATAAACCGACACCTGATAATCCTTACAAACTGCTAACAATTGAAACCTTTCCAATTTCCTCTACATTGAGTATTAAAAAGTTATTTTTTATGCCTAAATATGATAAAAGACTGAAGAGTCCATTGAAATTTATTGTATTTATTAAAATCGTCACAAAAGAACTTTAATCTTAGAAACATCTCTACAGTTTTTTTTACAATCTTTTCGACATTCTTAGTACTATTTTGATTTAAGTAAGCGATAGAAAGTCCAAAAAAAATTAATTTAATCCAATTGATCTGTTTAAGAATTAATTAAGTTTTCAATATTCTAAATAGAAATTCTATTTTTTTGTTTTTTTACTATTTTCCAAATTGCCACATAAAAATGAATTGAATGTTGTACTAAAAATCAAGGCTATTTTTAAAACAATTTTGAAAATCAATTTTTAAGGTTACTTTAAAAATTATTTTGTTTGATTATAAATAAGGATGGCTTCTTAAAGAAAGTAAATATAAAAAAGTTCATTTTGTGTTAAGTTTACCTTCAAATATTTGCACTAGCTTAAAACGATTATTAATCAAAATTCTGAAATGGGTTTATTGAAATACATAGTTTCAGACAAAAGTTAAAAACAACCAGTTACTTATCCATAAACCATTTATCATAAATATTTCCTTTTTTTTAATTGTTGCTTTTAAAGTTAGTCTGTACTTAAGACACAAATGATATCAGTTTGAATTGATTTATTCAAATTATTTTATAAATAATTTATGTTTGAAGCCAAAAAAGTCGAGTACAAGTCGGAAAAACAGCGTTTTGGTTCCTCCTTGGCAGTCTCTATATCCTTGGCCAGACAAAAGCGAACGTTTTAAAAGGGAAAGATCATTTATTCTTGATGGTATCGCCTTAAGTAGCTTACAAGTTAGTTTAAAAGCTTATTAAAACCAAAAATAAAACAAATTGGTTTTATTAGGAGAGTTTTGGTCAGATCAATCCTAAACTAGGATCTGCGATTCCTCCCTATAATTCTCAATTTGATAAATCCACAGATGAATACTTTAAGTTTAAAGGTGTTCAAAAAACACTGAACAAAACCAAACAGGTTTTTATAAGCTTCATCAATGAAATACCAAAAAATAAATTTAATAAACATTTAAATTATTTAATTGTTGTAAATTAGTATTTGGAAGCTTGTTACAATTTGGCTTCTATTGTAGTCAAAGAACGTTTGTGAATCCATTGAAGGTAGATATGTGGACTATTTTCATCACAAAGGAAGAAAACATGATTATTTAAATCGTCGAAATATGCATGGAGCAGGTAACTACTGAAAACAAATTGGTTTGAAGTAGTTAAAAGATAAACGAATAAATCAAACTATAATATTTTAAAGATCATAAAAACTTAATAAGAGCTTTTTAGCTTAAGATTGAAATAAAAAGATTTAAATTTCACATTGTCTTATAAACTATTTAATTTTAATTAGAAAATTGGTTACTTTTTGAAAATTGTTTCCAAGTATTTGATATAGATATAATCGTTTTTTAAGGACATTCTAACGAATTAATTGACGGTCATAGTCGTTTTATGAGTGAAATAACTGAAATGAATGGATATAATGGTCAGTTTGGGTTCCGACGTAACGTGCCAACTCTGCGCAAATATCCGACCACTTTTGGAGTCACCGATCGAACTTTTGTCTTCTAATTTTGGTTTATCTTAAAAAAAACTGTGAAATTTTAAGTGTTTTTACATAAGCTCTGTGTATTTAACTGCTTTTGAGTTTAAAATTGTGAAATATTATTGAAATACGAAAAAGTGGGTTTATATTTCAAATAAAAAATTTCGATTAATCGTAAAAAGTTGTTTTTATTAAATTGTAGTTTTTTTTAAGTTATTTTTTTAGTAAAAATTTCATCTTTTAATTCAATTTTCAATTGATTTTCATTTTAAGGTCTGAAATTAAATTAGCGCTAAAAAATCTGTAAGATAGTACAATGCATTTAAGTTAATTATTAATGTAAATTTAAAAAATTAAAATAAAATTTATTTATTTTAGCAATTTAACCCTTCGTCTATGCCTTGATAGCTCAGTCGGGAGAGCGTCAGACTGAAGATCTGAAGGTCCCTGGTTCAATCCCGGGTCGAGGCATTTATTTTTTTTGTTAAAAAGTTTTAAACTAAGTGATAAATGAACATTTAGTATAAGTAGCTGGTGTACCACCTTAAAAAATTACTTTATTTATCCTCATTAAATAACATTAGTAATTAATAATCCCCAATAACTCATTGCTTAGTGATTTAGACCATTTTTTTAAATTAGTAAAATTTTAAATATCGATTTAGCAAATAAACTACGGAGTATTTGAAAAGTAAACCATTTTTAAAACGAAACAATTTTAATTTAAGTCTAACTTTGTTTAGTTAATTCAATTATAACCAAGAAGTTTAATTTCTTAGTGACTAAAAATCTGCTTTAAACTACAATTAAAGCGTCAATTTTAAGTTATGTTTTTAAATGTATATGCAATTGTTAAAAAGCTTAATACATTCTTTTTATTAGATAGATAATTCTTAAAAATAAAAAAAATTCTTAACAAATATTGTATTTATATCCATAAATATATGGATTTTATAACTGTGTGAAGCTAACATAAGCTCAAAAAATTAACAAAACCAGTTGAGTCCATAAGGTATCATGAATTATGAAAGTTTCTCATTCAGCAATATTAGCCATAAGAAGTTGTTTGTTATTACATATACCTTTTATTAGTTAAATTCCCCCTTAAATCTGTTTTCTTGAAAGGCTGCAAAATTCGCATTATGAAAATTAGCTATTATTATTTATTCTCGAATATTTTAAGTTTTATAGTATTTATAGTTTTACTTTATAATTTAGTTTAATTAAGTAGAAAATAATAAATCATATATGTCTTTTCGTTAGGCTTACACTTTTTTCCATCAGTTATTAAAACAATAAAAAAGAAATGTATATACAATATTTATTTGAAAAATGCTTATACTACAGCCTATAGCTTATACTAGTTTTATTTCGAAAAGTATCCATAAATGCCTTAAATGGTATACTTGTCTTCTGTAACAATATAAAAATTATTGATTTGAATTCTTTCTCTTTCAATTTATCAGTTTTTACAGCTTTTAAAAAAATCATATATTATGCAAAAACGTTTAAATAAACTTTAAAAGCCAGTCTTGTGTTACTGTAATTTTTCAGTTGTTTGAATTCCTGATGCTGTTTTATGACAACAGATAGTTTATATGAAAAATCAAAAAGCTTAGAATCAACTATATGGAATATATGACCTTATTTCGTATATTTACTTCAACTACTTTGAGTTTAGAAAATTGAAAACGAATAATTTCAGATAAACTAGTTTCAAAAAAAATCAAAGATTCCACCAAAAAGTGTTTACTTTCTTGTAGATTTCTAAATGTTTTATACAAAATGTCGTCATACTTATAATTTCAAAAATATTTTTTTGTCTTCAAAAATAATTAATGAGATAAAAATTTACAAAAAAAACACGACATTAGATAATTTTTACAGTAAGTTATTGCTCAGCTTTAATATAGTTATAAAAATATTTTTTTGTAGTTCTGGTATAACAAATATGGTTAAATAGTTTAATCAATTTTTGGAAAGTTGACAAAAAATTATAACACCAGATTCGTCGGTTAGTCGTACTATTTCCATGCCTCGTTTGACGGATCATATTCTTTTTTAATTCTGGTGTTTTAACTATTATTTTATTTGGTTTAAGTTACATAAAATATAAGATTTTAGGTTCATTAAAGATTTCACTTGAAGTAGTTCCGAATGTTTAGAGTTTTGTAAATTTTTATGTCTAACTTTTTTACTCGACTTTTACTGAACAATTTTTTGCAGTTTTATTAATTCTAAGAGTTTTTAATGTGTAGTTATTTCTCTATTTTAAAAAGTATATAATTTAATATGGTTAAAAATGGAGCATTTGTTTTCTCTAAAATAATAAATTCTTATATAGATTTTAGTACTATTTTTTTGTATTTTATTTTTAGTTATATAAAAAATAAATTAATATTTTTTTCTTAGAATGTTCACATTAATGTTTTATGTTTAAAGTTATATTTTTCAAATAAGACTTATTATATTTTTTAACTGCAGTATAATTAATTTAATAATTATTTTATGAAATTTGACATTTAATTAAAAAATTGAATAATGATTAGGTTTTTTTTATTCTATTACCATTCACACATTTAAGTTTGTTATTTTTTAATCATTATTTTAATGATTCTAAATGAACTATATTTTGCTTATTTGTTAGTATTTAAAAGTTAAAACTTATAAGTAAACAATTATATTAAAAAATTCATATATCAAAAATAAAGTTTTATAAATTTCATTATTTTATTTTTAGCGATTATGGGTAAGTTTGAGACAAAAACTTCTAAGCAATTTATTGCTTTAGACCAAAAGAAGCAGGAAACACTTTCTAAGAAAGTGAAGAAACTAAATAAAAAGGTTTATAAGGGTTGATTTACTTTTTAAAAGTTAATATTTTTCATAGTTAATTATAATATACATATATATTAATAATTCTTTTTTTAATCCTTGATATTTCTTTTAGTCTGCTAAAACAGATTTTGGTGTCCGACGACCTGCCGTGGTTTATCTTGGTCATATACCTCATGGTTTTTTTGAACCACAAATGAGAGCTTACTTCAGCCAGTTTGGTGATATCAGAAGACTTAAACTATCCAGAAGTAAAAAGGTGAAACTTTTGTTTTTACATTTATTTTTAATAAAATTTTTTGATAATATTTTAGACTGGTGGTTCACGGGGTTATGCTTTTATTGAATTTGAAGACATAGAAGCTGCTGAAGTTGTAGTTGAAACTATGAATGGATATTTAATGTTTGAACATATCCTAAAATGTAAGTTTTTTTTGAACTGAATGAAAATATCTAATAAACTTTATTCAATTTATAGGCCAGTTAGTTCCAGATGACAAAGTACATCCATCGACTTTTAAAGGTTCTGAAAAATACTTTAAAAAATCGATATCTCAAAAATTGTCTAATTATCAAGTAAATAAAGTCAAGTCTCCAGAAGAGGTATGTCTCATCACAAATGGATGAACATTTTCATTTGAATCTATTTTTCTTATTTCATAGATCATCCAAAGTATTGAAAAAGTTGAAAAAAAGAATAATAAATTGCAGAAGAAGTTAAAAGAGCTTGATTTAGAATATAATTTTGACCAAGTAATTTATTTGTTACATCTTTAGTTAATAATTTCGTTTTTAATCTTTTTAAATATTTTTTACTTAAAAATTATCAAACTTTTGTAGCCTCATCATCACCAAGTCAGATTTAATCCTATCTTGTTTCAGGTTCATGTCTCCAAAAGTCTTCTTGAAGAAAATGAGAATATAGGTTTGATTAAATGTCATTTTTACTTCATTTCATTGATTTTAAACTTTCAAGTTTCGTCATCAGATTGACTTCAAGTTGTGAAAAATTATTTTCTTTTCAAGGTATCTTGGAGAAGTCAATGAACGAGAAGGTTCTGAACTCATCAGATTACTTTATTATTGATGAAGATGAGAATGAGATCACTCTCAAAATCCCTCCAGTTAGCGCCAGTAAAGTCCGCTATGTCTCAAGAATTGATCTGGATTCTGCTCCAGTTGGAAAGATAGATTTAAATGAAGATCAGGGAGAGAAAAAAGAGGCTCTCAAAAAGGTGAAGAAAGGAAAAGTGACAAAGAAGAAGAAGAAAAAGCCATTGGCATGATTTAAATATTTCATATTTGAATAAAAATCTCATTTTAATTGTTAGATTTATTTGAACAGATTAAGAGATTTATCGGGAAATTTCAAAAATAGATCTTTTATTGACTTAAATAATTTTATTCCCTCTTTGTTAGTGATCATTTATAAGTTTCCTGGTAATAAACATCTCAAACTTCTTCACTATTGTGTATCTCTATAGTTTAAAATCAACAAACTTTTGCTTTGATAGTTGTTCATGTTTATAATTGGTTCTAAATACAATTTTCTTCAATTAACACAGAACAAGTTTACAAATGATTGTCTTTTGCTTGATAACTATTTTGTTGATCAACTTTAATTGACTGTGGTCAGTTTTCAGATGGACAAGTTCTTATCATATTTACTGCAGCCTAAATTAACCAAAAACTCATAAAAACCAATAAACCTGTTACTTGGTCCAAATATAGAAATTTAATTAAGTCAGAATTTTTGGTGATTAAAGGAAGAAAAACTACTGAAGCAAATTTACTTTTCAAAATTAGAAAACGATTATTGTGGAAATTTGTTTATTAACTTTCAGCAAAGACATACCGGTACATATCTAGTTATTTCAAAATAACAGATTTAAAAATTTCATCAAATTTACAACATATAAAAAAGATGAATTTCTAGTTTTGGTCGTCACCTCTTCATCAAAATATCAGAATAAAAGTTTTAATTTGATTCAACAAATCCATACAAAAAAGAAAGTGTTCAGCTATTTGCACAGTAAATAGCTGAAAAACAAAATTTGAATTTAAGAGAGTTAAGAGACTATCAAAAAATTGAAACTTTCAACGAATACCGATTACACAAACAAAACACAAATTTGTTGTCCGGTTTTAATCTTATTTTTTTTTAAATCAAGCAGCCTAGTATTGCAGAAAAAACAAACTAGGAAAATAAACAGATACAAAACTGAAAGTGTCACACACAAACACACAAAAGAAATGTTTCCTCAGAATTAACGAAGTTTTAAATAAATCAAATTGATAGAATACAATGATATGTACAAGAAATGAAAGATTGAAGAAAACTAGACATCAACGATATTGATTCCTGCTGCTGAGCAGGAAGCTCTGAATCTTTTCTTGTCGAAATATCATCACTATGAGGAGAAGTTAGTTGGTGGGGTAACGACTACAAGAGGCACCCGCTTTTTGTTGTCCTTCTGAAATATTTTTGTCTTCAGCTTCAGCTTGTAGTTGTTCATAATATTCCTGTTGAGATTGCATCAATATCCGTTTCATCACTGTCATCTCATCTTTCTCATCCACCCAATCGTTCCCTGGAAGAAAATATTTGTACAAAGATCGTAGTGGACGTCGGGACTCACCTAAGATTGCAAAAGAGCTGTTACTAGATGATGAAGATGAAGCTTTAGGAGGTGATGAACGTTGATGTCGTTTTGAAGCACTTGAACTCTGCTAGAAGATCTTGAAGATCATATTTTGATCACTTAGCAACTTACAGCTGCCTCTCGCTCTTCTGATTTCTCATTGGACGATTTCTTCTGCTTTGATGAGCAAGGAAGAGATGATAACTTGCGAGATTTGCCTGTCACTTCAGCAGGGGATGCTAATGGGGCTTTGCCTCCATTTTTACGATAATATTCTTGTAAGGAACGATGAGAGATTTCTCGGACTAGCTCTTCTTCCGTGTAATCCCGATCTGCAGCTCTTAACTTGTCAGCAAGCATCTGTTGTTCAATTTGTTCTTGTTCAGAAGTCTTAAAAGCCGACTCCAGCAAGTTCTTGTCAGCAGACTAGCAACAAAACATACGCGATGACGTCATCAGATAATGACGTCATGGACGACTCACCCCAGGGTGGAAAGAAGGAAGACCGAGTCCAACTCCGATTGTAGGGGTAAAAGGGTCAATTACAGAATTGTAATGAGATTGACGGTGATAGGAAACCCGAAGAGGAGGATTAGCGGATGCTGTTCTTGTAGCAAAGATATTGATTGGAGCTGAAAAGATGTTGGTTTGAAAACTGTGTTGAGAAAGATCAAATTTTTGGGTTGTATATATAAAAGTTGGTTTGAATTGGAAAAGCTGTTTTTCATATTTTCAATAATAGATTGAAAGCTTTTGTGTGGTTATTTTTGAGAGTAAACTTGTCAACATAAGTATTTGAAATATGTTGGAAAAAATTAAATAGCATCCACAACAAATTTATCGAATTAAAAAGTTCGAAGTTTTGAGAAAAATCAAATTTAGAAAACATTTGCAAATTCGATTATTTATACAACATTTAATTAATAAATAAAATTTCGATTTTAATTTCATTGCTCAAAAAACTCACTTATATCATATTCATAAACTTCAAACTGTCGATTATAGAGTTCGGCCATAGCTTGCATTTCTAGATGGTTACCGTGTGTATATGGAAGTCGTTTTCTTACTATATAAGATCCAAAATCTTCAGTGACAAAATTACAGAAATAATCTCTATTTTTGACCTGTGGGTGCAGAAAAGTTGATATATAAATATGGGTTTTATTAACCTTATGAAGAATTATCTTTTCAATTTTGTATGGAGTAAAAAAACAAAAATATTTCAAATAGTTGCAACAAATCGAATTATATGAAAAAGTTGAATAATTTGATGTCCAAACTTTATTCATAGAGATAGTTCATAGATCACTAAAGATCTAATCAGTTATTTAAAAGTGGATTCGAACCATGTAATCCATGCATCTTCTTCTAACTTCATCTGCCATATTCTGATCTCCATAAATTTGATCAGCTGAAATTATTTAATGAAAACTTTATGAGGCAAAATATCATTTTGAGATGAATCATAAAAAAACTTGAAGAAATTTGTTTATTTGTTTTATCATTTGAATTTCAGCTATTTGAAACTTTTAAGAAATGTTGGCAAGTTTTCCAAACATTTGCTTAATTATCTACTTAATGAGGTTTAGTTAAATTATAAACTTTTACTTAAATAATCAATTAAGTAAGTAGTTTATGGTGAAATAATTAAATAATGAAAAACGTCAACATTAAAAGCAGTTGATTGTTAGTAGAAAAATATTTGGAAAATTAAAAAGTTTTAAGGTAAAATTTAACTCTAGAATCAGTTATAATGAGAATCTGAGAAGGAATCTCACCAACTGCTCGAAATAAACAAGATCCATCCTCTTCCATTGCTCTTATATGAAATCCTTTTTTATCTTTCATTTTCCGAGCAAAATTTTCTTCCATCTGACAAAATAAATAAAATATTCAGAATTTCAAATTCAAAATGACAATGAAATGGTTAATTTGCTAAATTACAAACTGAAGCATCAAATCATTCTGAAATCTACCTGTTTATGTGCTTGTTGGTTTACAATTACCAAACTTTACTGATATACAAACAAACTCAAAAAACTGATTGATCATTTACTCGTGAAATAGTTTGCATCTCACCGTTTTGTAATCTACCTCTTCGTGTCTTTGAGGAATCCTTTCATCCTCATATTCATCTTCAGAATTATATCTGGAATCATTTTCATTTGTTTTACTTCTCTGTCGACGTCTACTTGCTCTTTGACTTCCACTTTGAGCGGCACCTTTAGATCTTTCAGTATATTTCATTCTACTGTTGTGACTCGAACTATTTCCATCAGAAGCCTGCAAGGGACGCGACGGTTTGTTTTTGCCGTAGGGCTGAGGATGAGGAGATGTTTTTCCATGTCTACGCTTTCCAGAAAGAGCTGGTCTTTCAGATGGGAATGTTTCAATTAAAGGTGAATTGATTGTGGGAATAATAGAAGATTCCACTGTTTCTAAACAGCTAGAATTAAGCATTGAAGTAAGATTGTGGAGTTTCAAACCATATTGATTGGAAGCTGAAGCTACTGCTGCTAACGGTCCGCCAACATTTTGATGTCTTTGAATTCGAGAACGATTTGGGGCATTTTCAAGACGACCAACTCTAGAAGAAGCAGCATCTATGTTTGAAGGCTGTTAAATAAGATAATTGATGAGAAAATTGCTTTTATAAGTCATAAAACTGGTTGTTTTGACAAGTAAACTTTTAAGACAGGTTACTTTTGAAAGCAAGGATGTTTATTATGTAAAGTCTACAAGGAACAAGCTAACAATGAGATACTAATGTTTATATGCATACAAACACTTTAGAAATATTGTCAATTTTATAAAAGATAAAATATTATTTAGATAATTTAATAAAGATTTATTTGTTTGTTGAAAAACAAGTTTTAAAATAATGATTAAAACATTGAACTTTAGTAGCAACTTATCAATTCAAGTAGAGTTTGGGAAACTTTAGACCACAAGATATTTAAAAAAGGCAACTCATAGGCGTAGGAATTTATAAATTATTTAACAACTGACAAAAAACTTTCGTCAAAATCTTATTTTGAAATTTATATTCCAAGAAAAATATTAGTGACTAAAAGTGTTGATATTGAAATAGAATGTTACCTGGCTTAATGCACCATTATGGTCGTGACTAGACTGCTCCGGCGGCGATTTTTCTTTATTAGTTTTTTTAATTTGTAAAATTGTCATTTTATCCACTGAAGTAAAAAAAATCAACAGTTTTTATAGCAATACAACTTTAAAAAATACAACTGCTAAAATATAAGATTACATAATAACTACTTTTTTAAAATCTAGTAAATTTGACAAAACAATCTTTAAGAAGCTTTATATAAGGATAAATTATTTTTAAAACATGAAATAGAAAGTTTATTACTTTATAAACACATAATAAATGTTGTCAAGCTGGTGTTTGTTTCAAATAAAGTTATATACATTTAAAACTAAATAATAAACAATTAAAATTACTTTTATAAGGATTATAACATAAACTATTTATATCACAATAATTCTAATGCATATACTGCTGCTTGAAGTAAACATATATTCATTCTTTTAATTGTAAATTTTATAACAGAAACTTTAAATATTTGTTCAACTTATCTATAAGTTAGTCACTATAATCATATATGTTAAAAATATAAGTTATTAGTTCTAGACTTGACAATTTACTATGTCCTAAAAAAACAAATAAAAAAATATAAATTAAAATAAATGGATTAATAAGTTTGTCAAAGCAACAAAATTTATTCATTACTTCTAATTTATGATATCAAATATCATATTAAATTTTGATCAATTATCTCATAGAACTTTGATCATAATCAGCCTTATATCAAAAATAAAGTTTTATAATCTTCAAACTTAAAAGCATTTTTATAATTCTTACTAATACTAGTTCAAATCAATAAACATGTTTCAAGCAAATTCTAAAATCAATATGAAAAAAAAAGATTCAAAATAAATATTACAAAAACTTTTGTTCAACATTTAAAAACATTAAAAAACAATGTTCAAAATCAATCTTCTATATATACTTTATATAATTAACTATTATATGTTTAACTAATCTGTTGACTGATGACATGATAGAATCACAAGAAACATCCAGTTATTCGACAAACTCTCAAACTGATAGTGTTGATTACAAAGATGCATAAGTAAAATTAAGAGGTGTATAAAAATACTTAACAAGCAAGTTGTTATCAACTTTTTTCTAATTTAAAATTACATTTGTCGTACTTCTAATTTAAGTTCTTGTGGAATGTAAACTTTCATTTAAAAACAAAAGTTATTTTCAATCTGTTAAAAAAGTAAATGCCACTCAAATAAATTCATTTTATAATAAATAATTTTAAAAAAATATTTCAGACGTATTAATGAATGAATCCAACACAAAAATAGCCACATGTCAGATGACCAAATCTACTAATAGATTTCTAAAAACAATTACTACTTTATGAAGCTCTATTATAATCCTTTTAATTAAGGTAACTTTACATTTTTTATTCAACATTCTATTCATTAATAAGTTCTTCAAGCTTTTACAAGCTTAGTAAGAAGATTTTAAATTGTCCACAAAAACAAATATACTTTCTGATGAAATATTACTTCATTTTTGAGAGACAAACTACATGAGTGAGTAAAAAGCAAAATTAAAAATATCATAAAATTTAATGTAGGCTCATAAAAAAGTAAATCAATATTTTCTATTTTAGGATGAAAACAGCTGAAGAAAAATCAGTCAAAAGATAAAGCTTCATTTTAATGAAGTCAAGTTTATAATCTGTTTTTTTTTTCAAAATAACTAAATAGGTAAATAGATCTCATTTCCATAAAAAAGTTTTATCTTAAAATTTCATCAATCATTATTTCATTTATTTTATAGAAAAAAAATACCAATAGTTTAGAACAAAGCCATTCACATAAATTCATACTTAAATAAAATATATTACTTTTATATGTGTGTTTTAATCTAAATTCATAAATACAAGCATACAAAGAACTAAATCACATATAAATTATTATATTCAAATTATAATAACTCCATACTTTAATTAAAATTTCTTAAATATAATAAAGAAACACCAAATTGTGTTTTCTTAAACTTTATAGTTCTGCTTATAATAAACTTCCTTAAAAAGTTTACTCTAACAATTAAAATATAATTGAAATGTAATCATTAAAAATATTTATAAGAATCTTTTTACCAAAGCTAGAAATATTAAAGCAAAAATAGAAATAGAGAAAATGATTTTTATAACAATTTATAGGATTTTATTTTAAGTAAAACAAGTAGCTTTCTTTTCAAAAACACTATTTAGTAATTACCTAAAATTCCATAAGTTTTTAGGTCAACAGTTTTTTACAAAGAATTAGATCAGAAATACTCAAAACTTGACAGTAAAATGAACCTATTTATTAGTTTGAAAAATGTTAGTTGAGATTCAAGATCAAACAAACTTAATTACAGTGATTTTTCAAAATTGGTACATTATACTTTATAAAAAAAAGATAAATAACTTTTTAAATCAGATTTTAATTCATATTTATTACTAAAATATTCCATTTCCTAAAAAAGTCTTGTCTATATCATAAAAATAAACAAATTTAAACTATCAAAAAAAAACATTTAATTTAAAAGAGAGATAAGTAATTAAAAAAGTAAACATTCAATAACAAATTACTTTATCAACAACTTTAAGTTGATAAAAGTTAAATTAAAATGTTCACTGTATAGAAAAATAAGATAATTCAGAAGATATGAAAAATCAGCATTCACGTAATGGTTTGTGTTTTTAGGTGAGTTTCTATATCTTTTAATTCAACATGGTAGTTTTATACAAATTATTACAAACCCAGTATTCAATAAGTATCAAAATATTCACATTATAACCTATCAACAACCTTTAATGGGCACGTTGAAATGATTGATACCATACTTAATTTACTGAGTCTACCTAGTGGATGGATTTTGATTATTTAGTAAACAAATTTTTACAAACAGGAAAACCTTTTCAATGTAAACAAATTATAAGATACAAAATAGCTTCACACCTTTTTTAGTTTTAATATCAAAAAATTAACTTGAAATGAAATTCTGTTTTTGTTGTAGAAATTTTTAGAAAAAATATAATTCTATCTTAGATTGAGCAAAAGTGTATTGATAGCAAAAGCTTTAGAAAACTGAAACTGACACATTCAGCGTCAAATTTATTTATTTCTTATAATAAATGCTACTTTAGTTTAATTAGTTATTTCTATTTGAATGGATTTTTGACCAGCTTCATACAAAACTATCCAATTGCATTAACAAAAGGTAATCATTTACGGACCTTTTTTAATTTGTATATGTTGATGTTGAAATAAATTATGCATGTTTTCACCAAAGATTTTACAAGCTTTTTCAATCTGGTGTGCATTGATTTCTCAGCGATAAACCTTATTCTTCCAAGTATTTTTTTATCTGTTAAACTACAAAGTATATTATTAATAAGCTAACTTTATTATGTGAAAATTAATTTATAATGATTATCCTAAAATAACTTATGGTAGTCAGTAAGTATTAAGACTTTGATAAAAATGAAGTTGTATACTGTATCTATATTGCAATAATAAGTTTTGTTAACTTTATGTGATTAACAAATAAAACCATCAAATTTATCTTTATTATCAACTAGAAGTGTGTAAATATACGAAGTGAAAGTTTTCTTATTTTGATGTAGTAAAGTTTTACTGTAGTATTGTAAGGAAAATTTTTAAGCGATCGTTTTCAAACAGATGTAAGCATAAATTGTCAATAATTTTCTACAATTTGTGCATTATAATCATACCAAGAACAATGTAATTACTAAATAGCTGCTTATTATTTTATTTGATTTTTTTAGTACAAATAGTATTAAAGTGATATTCTCAACACAGCTTTGTTTTTAAGCAAACATTCCACTGTGAGCGCTAAAGCACAGAAATAGTATTGTCATGACGAAAAAGTAGCTAGCTTTATATATAATAGTCGGTAAGTAAATTTAATTTATATTTATAGTAGTAGGATGAGTAAAAGCAAGAATAAAAAGATTAGAAAGAGTCGAAATGACATTTTGCATCAAGTAGAAGAAGAAAAATATGAATTTATTGTAAAAAAAGCAAAAGATTTACTAACATTAACAAGAGAAAAACAGTTTACGTTTCGTACTATTGATTGTCTTTACAATCTTGGTATTTTATTTAAAACTATTTTAGCTCCTTGGAAAGTACATGGTGAAAATGTACAAGAGCTGAAAGTAACTGATAAGCGAAGTGCAAATTATGATCGTTTAGTTAGTACTTCTTTTCCATGTGCTCTCCCGTGTTCAGCTGGCCTTGCCAAAACAACTTACAGGGATAAATTCAATATTCCGGGATTGTATACCGATGATATAATGCTAGGTATTCTTTGCCCAATTTGCACAATTATTCAGATTAGAAATGAGTTGAATGAACAGATCTCTGAAAAACAGCAGCTAGAAAAAATTACTGCATTTCTCTTGAATAATAATTCTCCTTTAGAACAGAAAATGAGAAGAAGGTAGAAAATTATCTGACAATTTTGTTTATTACTTTGATACAAATGATTAGAAGTAAGTAGATAAATATTGCAGACTTATTAATAAGTAATTGCCTAATAAAAATAAATTTTTTGTTATTTTTATTTTTAGAAAAAATTATATGTTAACAAAAAATGACAAAGAATAAGTTAGATGATTTATTTTCTGATAATGTAGAAACTTTACAAGATTGTTTGGCTTATTTAGTTCACAGCTTTACTAAAGACAAAAATCATGCAACAAAAGTTTTTCTATCTCTACCCAACAATGATGATTTAATTTCTTCTTTAACTAATCTCTTTTCTTTTGAAAACTACAAAAGGTGATTTATAAGCTTTGAATTTATAAATATAAATATTTATTTGATTTTTTTAAAAGGAATAAAGTCAAATCTAATAATCTGATTATAATAAAACTTTAACTGTTGCATTCAAGCCCTTATAAACAACATTAACTAACTTATATGTTTAGTATGTCCAGTAATGCAGTCTTTATACTTGGTAACTTGGTTGAAAGTGAAAAAGGAATCAAAAAAATGTTTAACTTGATTAACAAGAAAGCCAATAATAAGATATTAGAGGTAATTGCTGGTATAAAAGATTTATAAAACTTTTTCTGATGAGATTTTTTTAGGATTTAGCATTGATGCTTTCAAGTTGTGATGATGAAGCTGTGATGAATGCTTCTGGAACTTTAGCTACTCTAGTAAATATTAGGACAATTACTTAAACATAAATAGCTAAAAATAAAAGTCTTAATTTAAATTTCAAAAAATATTTTATCTGCTCTAAGCAATTTAAAATATATACTTTAATTATCTCAAATAATCCAATTATGAAAGTATAACAGAAAGTTGTACATTGAATTCTTCAATAAATTTGCTTACATTGTAACCCAAATGAAAGTAGTATGTAACTTTGACCACAAGAAATTTAAACATTTAGATGATTAAATAAAGGAGTAAATATTTACTCATTTCTTTTTATATTTGTCCAAATTTGTTTCATCAAATATGAAATAGGTTATTTTAATAAGATAATTAAATTGGTGATAACAATTAATGACTTTAAGCATTTAGTCCAAAAATAGAATAAATCATTTTCCTAAATAAATACTACTTGCTCAATTTGATCTTCAAACAAAATTTCTTGTTGTTCTATATAACTTTGTTGTTTGTTTTAGGGTTGTTTTTAATTTTTAGATTTATATATTTGTTTTAATCATTTTGATTTAATGTCTTTTTCAAACCTATAGACAATTTGAAAATAAGTTTAGAAACTTTTTGTCTAGTTTCAAATTATTCCAGCAGAATTGATCATTAAACAAAAACTAGTTTTTTATACTCATTTCTATTTCCTTTAAAAATTTAGGATATTTAACTAGTATAAATCTTTTTATCTGTTTAGGCAGAGTCTTCAGAAATTCGAATTAAAATGACAGAAGATATATTTTTTGATATTATTTTATCGAATATCGGTGCACTTTTGTTAAATCATAATATTTGGACCTCGTCAAATGCAGCTTTATTGCTTGCAAGGTTCATTTCAAATTTTATCATTATTTTTAATCATTGGTTTTTAGTTTGTTCTTTACTCATTCAACTAAATTCCGATAAAATAAATTAATAGTTTTCTGTAGAATTATTTAGAATTAATAGATTACCACACAATTTTATTCTATTGCACCTTTTTTAATTTTACAAACAATTTTTCATCAGATTAACAATAACCGACGAAGCTTGTATAAAATTACTTAACCATAAATTTCAAAATCAAATTCTTCACAATCTTATATCATCACTTGGAATTGATGATGCGGGTATATTACATTTGATCTTATCAAAATCTTTAATGTCAAATGCTTCTAAAGGTAGAGGAACAAATTCTGCTTTTACTGTGGGTCGTTTATTAAGTGTTGAAGACGGGAAAATCAAATTACTAAAGATTTCACAAGCTTCTAAAATGGTGAATCTACTTAAGATATTATCTGTTTAAAAAACATCATTTTATCAGCAATTTTGTTTTCTTCTGTTAGTTGTTACAAGTTCTTTTGTAAAAACGAAATAATTTACAGAAAAATATATCAGTTATTAACTTCTATTCAAAAATAATGATTAAAATCTTTTAAATATTTGGTTTTATAATAATATGCTTAGATTATTAATCTAATAGTTTCTATTTTCTGAATGATTTTAGGGATTTTGTGTTAAATAGAATTTCATTTTTATAAAGATTAAAACAGCAAAAAAATAGTTTTCTGAGTTTGTTAGCCAACTAAATTTAACTCAAAACAAACTGCTTAAAGTTACAAAACTACAACATTTTATTATTCAAATTTATGATAAGATCTACGTAAAGTGGATTTCGAAAGTATTTCCAGTAATTTCTTTGAATTTACTGGAAGTAAAAACATTTTGTCAATATTAATTCGTCATATTCTTATTGTAGGTTTCTGATAATACCTTTTAGAATATTTCTCTTGACGTCACAGAAATCTTGTGATTTAATCTTTGATTCAAACAAGACTTTTTTTTTTAATTTAAAGTTTAATGTTGAAATATTGAAATTTAATTTCCTTTTTCGATATAACTTTGAAACTAAACCAATTTTGATCTTTTTTTTCCATAAAAATTAAAACAAATTTTCAGTCAAACTATATTTTTTAATCATTTTTTGACTGAATCTATCTAGATCACCTCTCTATGTCATATGCTGATTGATGGAAAGCTTGTGTGTGCAAAGAATGCTTGTTTTGCTATTAGTTGTTTAGCTGCTATTCATAAAGGCTGTCATGTGTTTATGGAAAATGAACTATTCACTGAGAGCCTTCACCGACTTATTGGTCTACTTTCAACAGCTGATTCAGAAGCAGCCTGGTTTTCTGCTATGTATGTTTTCATTTCTTTCTTTCAATTCTTTGTAGCTTATCAACTTGTTCTCACAGGGCATTAAAGACTTTATCTTTTGATGCTAGAGGATTACCACGACTTAGATCCTTTAATGGTTTGATGAGTTCATTACAAAATATGGAAAAGAAAATAGATATTACAAAAGGTTTTATTTAAGAATATGAAACAAAATTTCTGATTTTCTGCGAAAATGTTCTTCAGAAAAACATAATTAAATATTTAACATTAACTTCTAATCCTTTATTGAATTTCTTTGTAAAATAACTTTAATTTGAATAAACTTTTACACCTAGTTAGCAAATACTAGTTTCACATCATTAAGAATTAATTATAAATCTTAATTGTATAAAAAACAAATGTTTGACAGAATTACAAGATGAAATAGGAAAAACTTTAAAAAATTTAAAAGATTTTGGTGTGCCAGAAAAACCAGCTGTCATCGAAATAACCTCTAACTACATTTTATTGAGCTGGAATAAATTGATGCTAGCCAATGATGTCATTGTTGTTTACAAGATATTTTTAGGTGAGGTCCAATTTTATTGTTTGTTCAGATATTAAAACATAAGATACAAACGAAACCTCAAGATCAATGCACTTTTCATAATCTTTCATTTTAAAACTTTTTTATTTGCGGTCTTTCAGATTGTGAACAGGTTTATAAAGGGACAGATTTAATTTACAAAATAGAAAGATTAGAGGCTAATACGGAATATAAAGTGAAAATGAAGATATGTGTATTTGGAAACGATAGTGTATTTAGTGACGATCTTATAATAGTCACAGGTAGTATAAAGCTGTTTATATGATTTAAACCTGTCACAACAGCTTAAGTATAAGCACAAAATAAATATTTGAGATAAAAAAGCTTTCTTTTTAAAATCAATCGTCAACAACTTGTACTATTTACTTTTTTTTTTTATTAAATTTTATCGCAAACCTTTTATCAAATTTCTTTCAACACAAAAAGAACTTTCATTTTCTTTTTGAAATAGATGAAGGTCTTCCAAGTGCTCCAAAGGACCTTAAACTCATCTTTACATCACCAACGAAACTCAAATTCACCTGGAGTCCACCAGCAAGTAGTAATGGATCTTTACTCGGTTACAACATCTTATTAGGTCTTCAAATAATTCATTGATGATCAGAATGATACAAATTTGCTGATACTCAGATAAGAAGTCTTTGGAGCGGACCACAGATACCAATTACGTCATCAGTAGACTTCAACCATCATCTCAATACCTCATCGAGGTCTCTGCGTTCACATCAAAAGAAAATGGCGAAAAAGCGCAACTGGTTGCCATGACAACTGAACTAAGTAAATAATTCGTGAAGTATCACTAGTAGCAACATCAATTGATCTTGCTCAGATTTTCACGCTCCATCTAAACCAGGAGTTAGTGTTCTTGGTCGTAATGAGATGATGGTCTGTTGGACCGGTCCTGCTTGTCCCATAGGTCGCTTTTTTCGCTACGAGTTAGTGGCCAATGGCAAAGTGGTTTATTCGGGGCACGACAAAAGTTTCCACGCAGTCAATCTCATTCCAGATACCGACTACACCTTCTCAGTAAGTCATGTGACATGTTGGTGGTGTAGTACACGTGTGACGTCATCAGATATGCGCGATCACGAGCGAGGGTCGATGTGAGAGTGAGGTGACAAAGAAACGGACTCATAAACACAACAAAGCTCCAAATGAAAGGGGGCGGATCAAGACGAAGACATTCTCCTTCCTAGCCAAGGAGACACCTCATCTTTTGCAACGTCAACACTCCGAAAAGTTAAAGACACAAACGAAGAAGGTGAGGAAGATGTTGTTGATTTGATCTTTGATTGATGTTTGTTTGTAGAAGAAGACTCGATCTAAATCAACATCTGCTCTTCGTATATCTGAGGGAAGAAGTTCTGTTGACCGAAATGAGATTTATAAAGTGATTTAAAGGGATTTTTAAAGATTTTTTGACTCATTTTTTCTTAATTTCAGTCGAAGCGTCTCCAGTTGCCGAATTGTAACAAACCTGCTGTTAAAAAAGGTAAATTTCCGCTGAAAGATTCGAAATTTTGTAGATTTTGCTCATAGAGTCTTTCTTGAACCGTTCTTAGTCGACAGTTTTTCCAATTTGAGTTTTTCTCCTGAAGAAATCTTGTTGCCAATTGCTGATGATGGAGCGAGTTTAAATGATGCAAATAATCGAGGCGCTAAACTGATGTTTACTCATAAAAACAAGATCGAATCTTGGAAGAATGATCATCACATCAACCTCAATTCTTCTTCATCTCATCAATCAAAAAATGATCTTGATAAAATCTTTCAATCTGAAGTTGAAAGTAACTTCACTCAAGGTTAGTTTAACTCGATAAATTTTCGAGTTATTATTTTCTAACTCTTCTTTTTTTGTGTAGAAACGTCCAATGAGTTGATTTCAAGACATATCGAAACATTAAAACCTCTTTTACATGATTACTTGTTTCAAACAAAGCAACAAGCTCAAAATTTGCGTCAAATTCGAAAACTTCAACAAAAGCCGAAGTTTGTTTCATCATTTTGAAGCAATTTAAGTTGAAAATAAATTATTTTAGACCAAGAAGCACTTTGCCTCAAGAGTTACCTCTAGCTCATAATAATTGGTTTGGTGATATTAAAATCCCTAAAATGTCAAGTTACAAATTTATTCCTTCTCATATGCGAAGATTGCAACATTTGAAATCAGGTAAGTTATCCAAATTGGATATTGATCAAATATATTTACTTTTCTACTATTTGTTTGTGATAAAATAATTAAGCAATCCTTATTTACTTGGCTAACCAGTTTCAAATTAATTTAATGTTTAACAGGTTACTTTATTTTTTGTAAATATTCTTCAAACTAAAATTATTTGTAAAAAGCTTTCAAAATGCTTGCTACATTATCAAATTATGATTTTTATATAATCATCCAAAAACACCGATAACAACCTAAGCTTATATGATCTTCAGATAATCTTCATTCACGAGACTATTATTGGTAATCGAAAAAAAAATAACTTTACATAAATTTAACAAAAGTACTTAAAGTATTTGCTAAATTCTTAAGACTATCTGCTTTACTTTGACTAGATTCTACATAATAGAAATATGTTTATCAAACTTTAACCTAAATACAAGGAATTTATTATTCTATATAGCTAAAAAGCTTATGATAACAAAAGTCATAGCTGATATAACTATCTGATTACTAAATGTCATACATAAAGCTGTTGTTACAAAAACAAATATCAACACATGTTCTTCTTTGCAGATATTTTCTTAGATTACAAACGAGACAATAAAAATATGACATCTTTAAAATGTCATGTTTCTGTTAAGGGTGCTATTAAATAAGATTAAATGTCTCGCTGAAAGATTTGTTTTGATACTTTTCAATTTTATGCTACTTTTTATTTAGGATTCAAAAATTGTGTTTTGAATGTTTTTCTTTGATTTTCAGCTCAATTAAAATCTGATGAACAATTTATGGCTTGTATATCGTCAAAAAACAAGTAAACATTTCACTAAAAAATCTTAATTTATTTAAAAACACATAATGAATGATTTAACCTAATAATAAAATACTCTATTCAACAGAAAAAAACAAATTTCATCAGATAAATGGATTTCACAACCAATCAACACTAGTTTGTTTGCAGTAATTTAAAGGCAGCCAAACCGTTTCCAGCAATTATAACCAACTTATTTTGATATGTCGATAAACTAGATACATCAGCAACATGACTTATAATTCCTTCTAAGACTCTACACTCTTTGATATCGTCTCTATTACTTCCTAACACAATCTTCCAACGATAAAGTCTTTGATCGATGGAAACTGATGTCATTGTCAAAGTAGAATCATCATTAGTAGAGTTTATTGAGACACCAGTCACTTGTCCTGAGTGGATATCACTAATCACATGTTTCGATTTCAACTCATATCCATCCTTGTGAGACATCAGACTAACCACAACTGTGTTATCATCGCCACCTGATGCTAGTAAAACGTTTTCTTTAGTGATTCCAAAGATATCCAAAGAATTTATTCCTGATTGATGAGCTTTTATGGAGTATAAGAACTTGCAAGACCACTTGAATATGTATATGTGGCCGTCTGTTGAACCACAATATAAATGCTCTTCATCAACTTTCATTGTCAGAAAGCAATTGTTGAATTCTTCGCTTATATCTATGAAAGAAATTTGTGTCGATATTATTGTGCCTTTCATGACTTTGAAATAAAAACTATATCATCTAAAATCATATATTATTAAAGACTGACTCGTAGATTTAATGAGATATTCATCATCTTGCTTTTCACATGATAGAGTTTCAACTTTACCATCTGAACGAGCCACTGCGAGTCGGAATCCTTGAAAATGTTCTGTTAATTTTGTGTAAAAACGTGAGAAATTACCTGAAGATAATTGAAGTAGATCAATTGACATGTAACGAACATGAGATTTGGCGTTAAATCCACATAACTTCCGTAAAGACATTCCCTGAATAGTTACAATAATTACGATTAAGAAGAAACATTTAAGATGGATACCGTAAGGTCTTGGGAATCCATTTGATAAATTTTGATGGATGATTTACTCCCACAAGACAGAAGATAGATGAAGTGTTTGTCACTGACACACTTCAAACATTTCACGTTTGAGACATGATCGTCTAAGGTTCGGATTACTGATACTTCCTGGAAGTTGATAGGATTGAAAAATTGATTAGAAGACATCTAAAGACCTACTTGACTGTCTGCCACGTTTTGAATGTTCGAGATTTTGATCTTTGTGTCATCACTGGATGTTGCAATGATCACAACATCATCAAATGATGCGAGAGTTGCAACATTTTGGATATGTTGAGAGTGAAATGGTGAACAGATGATTGAATCTTGAAGACTTGATCTTGAGATCTTTAAGATCTACAATCAGCATCCAGAAGATAAAATTGATGAACAAACCTCGACAAGATGAAGATCACCAGCTTTCAAAAAGATCAATTTATTATATTCAAATGAGAAAACCCAAGATCTATGTCCTCCTCCACACATCACAGAAAATATTTGATCACCTGCAACCCCGAATCAACAAAATCCTCCTCAATGTGAACCACAAACCTGTCTTCCTACTCCAAATCACAAACTTGTTGCTATGGAATCCATAAAAGTACCAATTACAATCAAGAGGGGATCCGAGTTGATAAAAACGTTCAATCCAGTCCATACCCTTGATGCAGAAAGATGTAGAAGATGTCATATAAGATGATAAGTACCTGAGCTGCTCTATTAGTCATATATAAGTTAAGTTTGTTGTTGGAAACAACAAAAATCTTCCAGCTTCCATTTCTTCCACATGAGACGATGTAATTGTTGATTTGAGTAATTGATCTTACTCCTTTCTTGCCATGTATACTCCGTAGAGTATGCAAAGATTCTTCTGCTAGTTCTGTCGAATCATTTTCATTTAAAATGAAGTAGGAAATGATTCTGACAAACCTTTCGAATAGAGGTGAATAGATCCTTTTATGTCTCCAAAAATAACAAGATTTGAATCAAATAGAATCTCTGAACATGTGTGCATTTTATAGAAGTGTTTGAAAATGCAGATTTGTCGAGTTTGAAGATTATTTGTAGAATCAACAACAAACCAAATTAATTTATTGTCAGGACCTGAAAAAAAAGATGTCAGACGATTGTAGTTTGTGTTATATGCTTGCCTGAAACAAATAAATTGTTTGAATTCCAAGTTATACTTTGAACTTTTCCATCAAATGCAGATAATTCAACTTTCTGTTTAATTTGAGAATCTTCTAACTCAATTACAAGCAGTGAACCTAAATTCCACAAATTTAAATTTGACTTTCATCACGAATAATATCAAAAATCACCTTTTGTATTTCCAATTGCTACAAGTTTATGTTGTTTACAAACACTCAAAGATGAATACAAAGAATAATTCTTATCATTTAATAAATGGCTCCAAATATTTTTCCTGATGTTGTAGATAGTCAACAAACCAGTATCTGTATGAGCCAGTACACTGTTGCTGTCTAATAACGAAATTGTTTTGATAACTCCAAAGCTGCTGCCTACAAAAAAGTAAATTTAAAGAGTTTAATTTGCTGGTTGTATATCAACTTTTTTCATTTGTTGATTTAATTGAAATCCAAGAGGTAGAATGAGATGTTATATCTTCGTGAACAGATAACAATCTAACACTTCCATTAAAGTTCCCCACCAGAAATTGTCCTGTTAAAAAATCTTGATAAAGATCTTCTCTTATCAGAAAGATCATCTTACCATTTTCATTGATTGCTAAGCAAATATTGTTTGAACTAAATTGTAATCGTTTGATTAATTCAAGTGATTTTTGCTGAGTAATCTTCCAGATAATACAAAACCCGTCTTCTGCAGCACTCAGCAAAATATTTGCTGAGTCATCTGTAAAAATACACATTTAATAATTTCACCTGTTAATTTTTAAAGCTGTTTTAAATTCAAATAAAATAAATGATCGAATCAGTTGATGTAAAACAATTTGCTTGAACTCTAAAGTATGTAAAAGTGAACAAGTTGGACCTTTGTAATAAGATTGAACTGACCAAATTCTTGCCTCATGTCCATAGACGACGGAAGAAGATGAAATTTGTTCATCAAAATCCTGAAACTTCCAAAGTCGGATGCTGCGATCATCAGAAGCGGAGAACAACAACTAAAAGATCAAATTGAATGATGATAGATTGAATTAGAATGATGAAAACTTACCCCAGTTTCATACTGATAGTGAATTGCAAAAATTACGCCATCATGACCTTTTAGATAATTACATGGTTCAACTCTCTTCTGCTCGTTCAAAACCCCGGATGCAGGCGACCATATTAGGATTTGGTTGAAAACTGTCCCACAACAAACCACTAATTGCTCCCAGTAGCCACTAACGGAAATTAAAGATTTAAAAGACTATTTAATTATAAATAATTCACAAACCTAATGTTGACCATTCTAGCAGAATACAAAATACATTTCTCGCTACAATGTACTTCTTCATCAAACTTAGCAGTTTTTATGTTGTATAAAATAACTGAATTATGTGCAAGAGTTAAAGCCAGATAACTTACATTTGATCTGAAAATATATACAAAATTGTCAATTGAGAAAAAAATTTAGATAATTATTTACTTTTTTTGTAAATGTACTGCATCTAATATCCAATCATTGCATCTTGTCATAAAACAACTTTTTAAGTTCAATATTCCTGTTAAGTTATATGGTCCTTTTTTTAATCAAAATAATTCACATAATTTAAATTAATTTCTAATTCAAAAATGAATAACTCTTTTTATAATTAAAAATCACGAATTTTATTACTTGTCTACATACATTTAAAACACATCTACATAACTTTGTAACAATATTTTTATTCTTTATTACTTATCAATAATACCAAGAGTTAAAAATTGAGTTAATTTTACCTTCATCATCAACTATTTCAAAACATTGGAAGAATTTCCCACCCAAACACAACAGATAATTCCTTAAACTTTCAGTGTATAGCTACAAATTGAATTAGAAATATTTGATCAGGAATTGAAATCTTTAATTTAATAATACTTTTATTTCCAATAAAAAATTATTTTAGTGAAACTTTATGAAATTTTAAAGTAATGATAAAAATCACCTTTAGAGTATGGATATTTGTGTGTTCAAATACTTTAAAAGTTTTAATTACATCAGTTGATGATTGAGTTTGTTTAAAAACTTTTAAATAGCCTCCAAAACCTACAAATTAAACATTTACTAAAACAGAAGTATCTAACTGAATAATATAACATAAAAAAACAATTTTGAACAGTTTGCTTATTTTGTTTAAGTAATTATTTCAGCTTATTGTTAAAATACTACTATTATGTACAAATATAAAATTTCTTTACCTGCTAATATATAATCTTTATAAAAGGAAACACTTGTAACAGGTAACTTAGAGCACCAGTGTGAGAATATGGTTTTAGTTGACATTATCAAATTTATAATGATTTAAATATATATTTAAAGAAATATTTTTATTAACAACTCATCTGAATAGAATATTGTCATCTATGTTGATACTTTTTGCAAATTTTACTGATGCTATGTTTAAAAACCTTTTCATATTGTACTATAAATGCTAAAAAGTTGCTTCTATATAAACTAATAATAAATATCAAAGAATTGCTTTGATTAATGTTCCAATACTTCAACTATAACAAAATATTTTAAAGTAGATGGCATAGAAACAGAAATGTCTGTTTTGAATATTAATTATATTTCATGAAATAAAAATTGACAGGAATTATTAGAATCCATTAATGGGCTTCACCAGCTTTACCAGAAACACGTTGAAAATCTTTCATGTTGGTGGTATTAACTCGTTTGCCATATAAAACCAACTTTTGTATTTTTGTGATGTCATCATCACCATGATTGTTAGGAAAGAACAAGGTAACACTGTTAACAGCCTGAAGCTTAACATATTTTAGTGGAATTACTTTTGCTTCTTGGATATCAGCTTCACTAAATTCAATCACTTGCAGAGCTTTTCCATCTCTGGCACCATCAAAATCAAGAAGAGAAGGTTGATTGATGAACAATTTCATGGATTTTGGTCCAGAACCATCATCAAAGCCTTGTACTTTGATAGAATGAAGCTTGATCATTTGATTAAAAGTAAATGTCATCAGTAATTCAGCGTCACAATCAGATTCTAAATGTGAATCATTATCTTCAAAGATATTCATCATAGTATGATCCTCTGATTCATTGAGACATGTTTTTTCAATGATAAAACCAGTTAAATCAATCATTTCTCCGCCCAAAATAGAAGCACTGGCACCTTGAGTTTTAGGAAGTCCTTCAAGTATATTAGTTAAAGCTTGAGGGTCAGCACCTTTTAAAGATGCCAAGGCTTTCCCTTCTCTTTCAAAGATGAATGTTGGCATTGATGAGACTTTATATACAGCAGCAGTTGCTTTACAAATGTCTACATCAACAGAGAGGAAAACTAAATCATTGTATTGGGTTGATAGTTGATTAAACTTAGGAGCAATCTGATTACAAGGGCCACACCATTTAGCAGAAAACTTAATCACCAAAGTTTTAGTTGAAGCCTCAGCTTTAACTTGTTCAAATTCCATATCCGACTTGACGACAATTACTTTAGTCATTTTGAAATGCTTTCAGTAATCTGTAAAAAGTAAAATAAAAATCAAATTAATGACTCAAAAGGCTTTTAAAATAAAAATAGTTTATATTTAATATTTTTAAAAGAAGTTGTTTCTTTAACTGATATTTATTTAGAATAAATTTAATTTAACTTATATAAACTTAAAATATAAATAATAATTCTTATAAATAGTCTCTTAAATATTTCAAGAATAAACTATTTACTGCTTTGTACAAAAAGTAGATTGTGCTTAAATAATTAAACTATTAAATTGTTTTAAGATAAAAAGATTTTAAGATATAAATATGACATTATCAAAATATATTATAAAAATTTTACTAAAAAAAATAATAATTTACATAAATTGTTATAAATTTATCTATGTTATTGAAATATAAAATCTTAAACTTAGAATATCATTCTTTCAAATTTGCTTTATAATTTTATGTTCAAAATATTTCTAAGCAAGATAAAAAACCAAAATGGTTATTTCAATTAATGTACTTTAAAAGTAAAATATCTGATGATCTTTTGACATTAAAATAGGATACTGAAAAATATAAAAAAGAATTTATATTTAATGTTTTTATTAAAATTACATCGTATAGTATCGGCCAATCTTTTAAACAGTGATTAAATTATTACATACTTTAAAAAAAAAAGGATTTTCTTATTTCTACTTTATTTTAAGTTAATCTAAGCCTAACTTTACTCTAGGTCAGATATTAATTTAGTTTTTTTATTCAGGTAACTGCAATATAAAACTCACACTTTATGTAGGAACTTCATACTGTTCTTAAAATAACTTAAAATCAACTTTTTAGTTTTTTTCTGTTTCGACGTTTATTCCAACTAACTGTTGATTGCTTGTAGAAAAAAAAAGTGCTGAATATAACGGCCACTTCTAAATGAAAACTTATATCTTTTAGAAGAACAGATTCATCATCTTAGCAATTACTTTCTTTATATTAATAAATTGTTTCTTTTTTACTGTGTTCATACTTGTAACTGTACAAGCAAACTAAAAACTTTATACAAAAGGAGTATTTCTAAAACTTTAGCAAGTTTTGAAACATTGACTTATATAGTATAAGATGTAAAGTACTCATAAAAAGTGATAAAATTGCTGCATTTCAAAAATTATTTTTTTTTTTCCATTAAAATAGTATCAATATAGACTTAAGTTTTTCCAATTGTATTTTGGTACCTCAACAATATTTTTCTGTGCTGGATTGCTGTACTTTTTTTGAAGGTTATTGAAGGGTATCATATTGGTGCTGAAATTCAATTAGGTAGTTACGGCAGAAGTTTAATCAAATATGAACTATGTGAATAGTACAATTACAGAGCCTACTAATGTGGAAAGGCAAGGTTATAGTTAAAAATTGTTTCCAATCTAACTACAATAGAACTATTGAGGAAATGTAAATAGACGGTCTTTTATAAAGTTTTACGCCCAGTTAAAATTGATAATTACGTCATTTTTATCAAGCTTTCTTAATATGGCTTTTATGAAGTAAAAAAGAAGAAGAAATGACCTGCTTTGGCTGATAACGGCCATGCTGTAAGCCAGGGCGGAAATTATGAATTTCTAGTTGTTGCTCATGCAGTAAGATTCCATTCTCCACGCCAACTAGGTAATGCAGCTGAACAGACGGACCGATACAGCTACATCGCAAGAGCTGCTAAAACGACACCGATTACAGTGATGAACTGCCTACGAGCTCAAACTCTGGTTTTAAAGTTTTAGTTTTGCGTCTCCGAGAAATTTTATTATTAACCGGAATAACAAAGCCTTTTTACCAGGGTTTAGTACAGACGTTTTTTGTCGCAAATATATGTTTGTCTGGACTCGAATCCGAGATCTTCCACATTTCAGGCGAGTTGATAAGCGCTGCACTTCGGAGATGGACATATTGCTTTTGTACAATCAGCTTTATTCAAGCTTATGTAATTAAAGTAATCCTACACATTTTGTAACAATGTTTAATAATTAATTCAAAAATTCTACTACTTTACCTAATGAAATTTAGTTTTTATTTATTTATTACAATAAACGTGAAGGAGAGTGCCTGAAAAGAAATTAAACTAATTTCTTTTTATAATCTAGACAATTAGTTGAAAAAATAAAGTTAATAAGAGTAATGATACATTTAATTTTTTTATAAAAATTTAAATAAAAAAGATTTAAGGAAGACAATTAAGCTAAACTCAACAAACTATGTACTACAACCATGATTTATAAAACATTTTCAATTTTTAATAAACTCTTTGAAAAATTAGTCTATAAATCTTGTCTTTCCATTTTTACAAATCATTTTGATTTTCCAGAATGCATTTAGTTTAATCTATTTAAAAGTAAGATTTCCAATTGAAGCATCTATATTTTCTGGCCTGTAAGGCTTCGTGGCATTCACTGCGCAGAAAAGCCATTTTCGAAAATTATATTTTGCTATGCTGAGGTGCTTGAGTTGGTAACAATTTTTTATATTAACGTCTTGCTAGATGCATTTACAATCTATTCCTTCTTTAATCTTTAAATGATTTTTTAATATTATCAATTAACAGGAATAAAGTATTAGCTGACTTTTGAGGTATGAGAGTAATTCATAATTTATCATTTCTTTTATATGACTTTAATAATAGTTTTATTGAACCTATTTAAGTAATTGTATATTCTATTTATTTCAAGACTCATTTTATATTAAATTTAATATTAAAGTTTTATTTCTTTAATTTATTCATAATTTGTTTTACATAATTCAAACTATTTCAGAAATATGGAAATTGTTTTTCTTTACTTTTTGCTCTTATTAATATTTTTGATTTTTTTATCACACTTATTGTGTTTTATATGATTAATTTAGCTGATAAATTAAATAAAGTTTGTTGTTAGAAGAATATTATAATATTATTGCAATATTAGTTAGTAGTAATTTAATTTTTTAATTAAAAATATCTTTCAATCTAACTCTTTCAATTTATTCCAATTAATGTATTCATTTATGAATGTTTTTAGTTTTTGTAGATTCAGTTTTTCATGTTTTATTTTTTTACATTTTATTTACTTTTATTTCATGTTTTTTATCTTTTACATTGATGATATTTTTAGCTTTAATTTTTTTAAAGTTAACTTTTAATAAAAGTTATAATTTGCTTGTTATCAAATATGTTAAAAATGTAGAAACATGTAATTGTATAAAAAAGTTAAAGTGTTTTTTATAAGTTATTTGTTTAAAGTGTCGCATGAAAGTTAAATAGTATAATATATTATTATATATATTATTATATCATTTATACTTTTTAAATTTCATTAAAACATATTTTTGAAGTGAATCAAATGTTTGCTTATTTATAGCATTGATTATGAATTTTTATCAGTGTTTAAAACTTAAAACTGTTTTATTCTGATTGATCATTCTTAAGTATTTTTAAGAACTTGATTTTTTCACATTAAGTATTTTATTTTGATATTTTGCAATTTATTATAATTGAAGATAGTACAAATTTTTAGGAAAAAATAGTCAATAGTACAAATATTTATTGATTGCAACCTTTATTTTTATTTATTCATAATTTATATATTTATTTCTTTCATGTTTGTTGCCAATATTTTTAATGTGATGCTCATATAAAATTATTTCAAAAGTTTTGTACTTTTATAATAACAATTATTTATGATGTTTTTAAATTTAGATTAATTTCTTGTTTTAAGTGATGAATTACTTGAAATCTTTTGTAAGAAGCTCTGAAGAGTCAGCACCTACTGGAGCTGAAACAGTAACTAGACTTTGTGACAGAGTTGCATCTTCAACCTTGCTAGAAGATCGTAGAGATGCAGTTAGAGCATTAAAGTCTTTAGCAAGAAAATTCAGATTAGAAGTTGGCACACAAGCTCTTCCATTGTTGACTGATGTATTAAAGAATGATACTGGTGATGATGAGATCTTGTCTTATACTTTAGAATGTTTATACAACTTAACAGTTGTTGAGGAAGATGATGAAGGTGAAAATCCTGTTGTTCAAACAGAAATTGCATCTTCTCTTGTGGCAAAGCTCATAGAAATCCCAGAAAATGTCAATTTAGTGCTTGATATGGTTGAAAGGTATGAATTTGCTGTTCGTTGGGCGGCAATTCGACTCTTAACTTCTTTGCTGAGAACGAAATCTATTGAAGTACAACAAATTATTCTTGTCAAACCGATGGGGGTCTCTCATATGATGGATTTATTGGCAGATAACCGTGAAGTGATTAGAAATGATGCTCTATTAGCTTTGATAGAAGTAACAAGAAGTAATGCTAACATTCAGAAAATTGTTGCTTTTGAAAATGGATTTGAAGCAGTTTTAAAAATAATATCAGATGAGGGTTTGAGTGATGGAGGTGTTGTTGTTGAAGATTGTATTTTATTGTTGTTACATTTGATGAAAAATAACATTTCAAATCAACAGTTTTTTAAAGAAGGTTCTTTTATTCAATATCTAACTCCATTTTTTGATATTGAAACTGAAAATGTTTGGTCAGCCCAGAAAAAAGCAAATATGTTATTGATGTTAAAAGTTGTTCGTGTATTAGTTGCTCCTACCAACCCTGCAAATGCAACCCTACTTTGCCAAATTACCATGCAGCATTGCTTATTGCTACAAAAACTCTCTGATCTTTTAATGGCTACTGGTGTTCCTACTGACATCCTTACAGAAACTATTAATACTGTTTCTGAAGTTATTCGTGGATGTATTGAAAATCAAAAGTACTTTTCTACCATCATGGCACCATGGGATCCACCAAGACCCGCTTTGGTTGTTTTATTAATGTCGATGGTCAATTTTCAGCAACCGTTCACTCTTAGGTGTGCAGTTTTATATTGTTTCCAATGTTATCTGCATAAAAATGTAGAAGGTCAGTGCTCAATTGTTGATACTTTACTACCATCATCATTAGAACCTCAAGAAATCTCATCTGGACAATTACTATGTGGTGGTCTTTTTGCTGTATCTGATTCATTATCAAATTGGCTAGCTGCTACTGCTTTATATCATTCATTAAAAGCAAATGATGAAGCAAAATGCCAGCTGTTGCGAGTTCAATTAGCTACCACTACCGGTAGTCCTCCTGTTACTTTACTCAAACAAATTACCACCATTATTCTAAAAAGTCCTTTAATTCAAACTAGAGTAGCTTTGCTCAGTCTGCTTTGTGGATGGCTCCATCACTGTCCGCAGGCTGTTCAGTGTTTTCTGGAAGATAAAACAGCTATTCCTTTCTTACTAAGTCAAATTTCTGACAATAGAAATGAAGTGGAAACAATTGTACATGGTGTTTGTGCACTTTTACTTGGCATATGTATCCTCAACAACGATAAATCAGTCGCTCAATACACAAAGGAGTCTTTGATTGAACTGATAATTGCTCGAGTTGGAATCGAGCGGTTTACTGACGCATTAGTCAGCGTAACTCAACATGAGTTTTATAGTAAAGCAATGCAAAGACCACAACCGATTGCTGAAGTATCTGAAAACCTTCTTCTTGATCACTCTTTTGTGAAGCTCTATAAAAGCTTGGAAGATCCCATTATTAAGATTGTTTTAAACTTAGAAGATCTGAAAAAAGATGAGGAGCAAAAAGCAGCGATTGAAGCCCATGATGCCATTGTTGCTCATTACAAGACTCTGATTAGAGATCAAGATATCAAATTAAGTGAGCTTACTTCTAAGTGTGACTCCTTACAAACTGATTTGAATGATGTTAAAAGTCAAATGACATCTAAAGAAACACAGATTCAGCAACTGAAAGATCAATATAATGTGTTGAAGTTAACATCTTCATCAAGTGATGAGCAAACGAAACAACTTGAGTCGATTTTAGAGCAGAAACTTTCTGTAGATAACCATTTAAAAGAGAAGGAAACTTTGATTAAAGATCTTGAAGAAAAACTGACAATAAAAGATGAGGAAATAAAAAAGATTCAAAACTCCGACGTGGCTAGTAATGCTTTGGTTGCTGAAAAAGTTGCAATGCAAACTGAAATTAGTAAATTAAAAGATGAATTTGAAGAAGTAGAAAATGAAAAGTCAACTCTTCAGGCTTGTAACACTACATTAGAAGAGAAGATTAAAGAGTTACTTGAAAAGGTTGAATCCCTTGAAAGTTGCATTGAAAAAAAAGAAAAAGAGTTAAAAGAAGCTCTTGTTTCAGTAGATTCGATCAATAAAGAACAAGAAGATTTATTGATTTTGTTAAATGATCAAGGTACTAAATTAAAAGAATATAAAAGTCAGTTAAGGAAAGCTGGAATAGAAGTATCTGATGATGATGATGATGAGGATGACGAAGAAGAAGTTTCATCAGATGCTGACGAGAAATAAAGTTGAAAACATCTTTAAACTTTTTGATTTTATAAGTTAGAAAAAAGTATTGATTAAAAGTGATTTTTTCAAACATTTTTTTCACCAAGTAACATCTACCTTTAAACAGTTTTCAAAATGTACATAGATAGCCATGACAAAACTGTTTGGCTGTTTACAATCAACTTATCTTTCATTTCAACATTCGCTTCAACTATATACAATTAGCATCTTGCTTTAATTTTTGTTTATAAACTTAATAAATCGTTTAAATTATTCAAAGTATATTTTCTGCTGCTAATTTTTGTTAGAAATTCACTTCAAATATTTACATTTTTTTGATCAAATTTTATCATTAAAGCTGCAAAATTATTCTTTATTTTTTACCAAATCTTTCGATTGAACTTAAAAACTGTATTCCATTTTCCAATATTACTGTATTTACATTTGTCATTAACTTACTAATTGTATTTAGAAACTATTTTGACTCTAGAACTGTTACTTTGCCTTATGGATAGATTCTATTACTTGAATCTTCTGGGTTAATCTACTGCAACATTTGATGTGCAAAATAGTTTATCTAATGATTTATATTGTTTTGATAACAGCCATTTAATAGTGTTTTTAAGTTAATAAGATAAAAATAATTGTGAAAAATGAGACCTTTAACTTCCCAAGAAACTAAGATTATGTTTGAAAAGCTTGACAAATAGTAAGTGTTGATTTTTGAAACATATTTGATTAATTCAAGTTTTTAGAATGTAATTTTCCAATGTATGTAGCAAGATCTCGATTGCTTCTCAGCAATTCTGATTGAATATTTTAAACTTTAACGTTTTTTTCAATTTCCAGTATTGGAGAGAATATCAAAAACCTCATAGACAGACCTGATGGAGCCTATTGCTTCCGACTTCATCGTGAGCGAGTTTATTATGTAGCAGAAAGTACAATGAAGTGTGCTGCAAACACTTCTCACGGAAACCTCACTTCTTTAGGAGTTTGTTTTGGAAAATTTACAAAAGGTCGAAAGTTTATGTTAAAAATCACCGCTTTAGACTATCTAGCACCTTACGCTAAAGTGAGTAACCCCAAAAAAGTGTTTTTTTTTTCTAATAAATCTTTTCCAGTTTAAAGTTTGGGTAAAACCATCTTCTGAACAATCCTTTTTATATGGAAATCATGTTCTTAAGTCTGGTCTCGGACGTATAACAGACGGGACACCAAGACACACCGGTGTGGTGGTTTACTCTATGAGTGATGTTCCTTTAGTAAGTTTCAACTTTTGCCACCCTCTTTTTTTCAAAGTTTGAACATTTTTTTAGGGGTTTGGTGTAGCTGCAAGATCAACTACTGAATGTAGAAAATGTGATCCTATGGCTGTTGTTGCTTTTCATCAAGCAGATCTTGGTGAATATCTTAGAAATGAAGACCTTCTTACTTAGATACAAACAGATCAAATTAGATGAATTTAGGAAATTTGTGTTTTATTTTTAAATAAAATAAATTGAGTTTGATTCAACCTTGTCTGAAGATTTTTTTAAATTATTTTCCAGCTTATAAATATTCTAGAAGTCATCTAATTATTTGAAACAGCTTTTTTATTTCACATTACATATAATATTCTTCACTAACTCTGCTACAAAATATATTTTTACTCCATCTCTCTGCTTTTTTATGCCTGATTAATTTCACAAATTTTTGAAAGATGAAAAAGTTACGGAGCTCTCTAATTATTATTTTTTAAACGCACAGACTTAGTAATTAAGCTAATATTTTTAGTAATGTACCAGCAGAAACTTATTTAATTATTTTGTAACTCAGAAAAAGCAGCAAATAGATGAATAATTCCTACTGGAAATTAAACCTAAATAAAATTTACAAAAATTTAGAATCACTAACTCTCAACTCCAGCATATTTTCTTGATACTTTATCAATTTTTACTCTTGTATTTTCTTCTGGTTGTAAATGATGTAGTTTTCAGCTTTCTGCAGTATTTTGAGCTTGTTGCAAATTTGTTTGTGACAAAATTTCTTTCAACTAAATTTTTATTGTGAATTATTGAGACTAAAAACTTCTAAGTTAGTGGTAATACTTTGGATCTTATTATCACATCAAAAACCGAGAACATTATCTACGTTGATCAAAAAGAACCTTTTGCTTTGACAAGCGATCACAAGATGATTGAATTCAAGCTCCATCAAACTTTTTTTTATGAACGTTAAAACTTCAAGCAGAAGGAATTGTTACTGTGGAAATTATTATGGTATAAACAAGTTTCTATCAGGTGTTTACTGGATTTCTGTTTTTAACTTTACTGAAGACATCAATACTATTTACTCAAGGTTTACTAACATCGTTAAAGAGTCAATCGAAAAATTCATACCTTTTTATAGAGCCAACAAAAAAAACATTTGCCCAGATATTTAAGGAATTTAAAAAACCTCCTAGACAAACAAACTAGAACAGACCCTTCCATCAAATCTCTGTACAAAGATCTTTGTATAGTTTACAAGAAATCTATTTATAATTTATATTTAGGAAGAGAAAGTGTAGTCTTATCTTCACCTAGCAAGAAAACGTTTTTTAGTTTCATAAATCGCAAGCTTAAGGCGAGATCTCAAATACCTCCCCTAATTGATAACAGCGACCAGCTTGTGATGGAACCGGGGAATAAATCTGTGTTGCTAAACAATCAATGTAATAGCGTTTTTATAACCAATGATGTCACAAATGTCTCGGAGATGATTTGATATAACGGTCGATATAGTAAATAAGGCTATATCTTCTTTAAAATCATCAGTTTCCTAAAAACCCTGATCAGATCCCTGCTATGTTCTTAAGAAAACTACTTCCTCTTTATCGCTACTCTTTAACATCACTCTGTGGCGAGGAAGAGTTCCACAAATTTGGAAAAAAGCTATTATTACTCCAATTCATAAAAAGGATCTCAGGAACACTGTACTTAACTACAGACCAGTTTCACTGACTTCAGTTATCTGCAGAACTGAAGAACATATTATTCACAATCCTATAAACTCGTGTTGAAAGATCTTTATCTACTCTTAGTCAAGCCACCAGTAGGGCTCCTACTGGTGGCTACCTCCACTAGTGGTGCTCCTCAGGGTTCCGTTCTAGATCCCCTTCTCTTTTTAATTTTCATTAAAGACCTTATCAAAAGACTAATTGCAGTATATGATATCAGTGAGTTTTTGAGCTGTATTCTGAACTGCCAGTTCATAGATCCTTAATGCCATCTGCATTTACAAAGTCTGAACTTAAAACTTTCTCCCGTAAGCCAGCTGCAAATTCCTTAAAGTAATATTCCATCAATAAGTTTATTTTTCATTTATTATTCTTCGTTCCCAGCCTTGGCATTATCATCTGACTTCAAATGACACAATTATATTTCCGAAATCTGTTCAGGCTACATTTACGAGATTGGTATGCAGGAAACTTACTATTAAATATGATAGTTATAAACATCGTCTCAGTTTCTTCAATTTAGATACTTTGAAATTTTGACGGATTAGATACGACGTAATTCTTGTTTTGAAATTTATTTCTAATTTAATTGACGTTCGATTCGATGCTTTCTTTTCCATTAGTCTTTCCCTTAAGTTATATCAACTCAGACGAGACAGATTACATCTTATTAAGCTCATATAACGTGGTACGTTAATCAGAGCGTTTTTTTCATACCGAACAATTAGTACTTGAAACCAGCTGCCATCAGATATTGTCATGCCAGAATCAGTCGTGTTGTTCAAGCAGAAATTAAACTGTTTTAATATTGCTAACATTGTCATTTCTAAACTGTGATTGTTTTTCTCTTTTTTATATTATTAACATTTTGTGCAGTTGTTCCAAGTGTGTCAACGAAAGGTGCTCTCTTCAGGCATCTTCCTTTGCGTTTATGGTAATGAATAAATAACATGACGTGTATTTCAGATTTGTATAGTATTTTTTGTCTATGCAAATAACTTAAACCTTTGATAATTTCACGAACAGTCTTGTAG
The DNA here is from genome assembly GCA_034620365.1 of Pegea sp. RAD2-039. Taxonomy (NCBI): domain Eukaryota; kingdom Metazoa; phylum Chordata; class Thaliacea; order Salpida; family Salpidae; genus Pegea; species Pegea sp. RAD2-039. The sequence continues at coordinate 106,717 of JAQGEQ010000243.1, forward strand.
ATAGGGCCTTTTCCTCAAATATCTAATCCAGTTATACATCAGAACCAAGGCTACCATCTACAGAGCATTCGTTTGCAATACGCTATTGTACGCCAGCGAAACTTGGACTTAGTCTAATGCTAATAAAAATAAACTAAACACCTTTTATTTTCGTTGTTTTCGTCGTATCTTACGCATCAATTGGTAGCAAAATTTCTACAACGCGAAAGTCATGAACTGCAATGGCATGACAACAATGTACATTATGCTAAGTCAGAACAGACTTTGCTCGTTGTTTACATTATCGGACGAATGAAGATGGATCCCAAATAATCTGTTAAATGAAGAGCTCTCAAAAAGCAAAAGTAACATCTGCCATCCTTGTCTTCGTTTTAAAGATGTATACAGGTGAGATATGAAATTGCTTAACAGCGATACCAGCAATTGAAAAAATTCAGCGAACAAATGAAGGAGAAATAAGAAAAAGTGATATCAAATGAAAGGTCTTAAAAACTTATCATTATTTTAAAAACTGTGTTTATTTTATTTATGGCCATTTTTGTAGCTCACCTGGTATGGATGTACTTGACCAAAATGGTCATTGTTTTCTAGACTATATATATAATACTTTTTTTTGCATTTTTATGCCTTAAAATTTTCAATTTTTTATCCATCTAGAAGCATAGTGAAGAGCTTTAGTTGATAAAATCTTTATTGACTTAAATCTTTCAAAAGGCAATTATTACTTAAAGAATAGAGCAATTTTAACAAAATTTCAGTCATGCAAATTCAGCACATTGAATTATAAGAAAAGAACGTTCTGCCGTTTAATACTTAAACAAATTTTTTTTTGATAATTGATTTTAGTCTATTTTTTTTATATAAAGTGTAAATAAACTTAGTCTTTCAGTAGAAACCTACAGCAAAACACCTACGCTGCAAGATATGATAACACCAGAAAAAATTTCTTTAAAATCTTCACACATATATTTAGTGTTTTTTAATAAAATTTTTAAATCATTTACTTATGGATTATTTGTTAAATGATTGTAAAACCTAAAAAACAATCCAAATACTTTCAATTAAACTCTTCAAATGATTATTTGCAATTCAAGCAGTCACTTTAACATTTCTTAAACTTTAAAAAAATATTTAAGAAGATTTGATGATATGATTTGTATTTTTTTATGGTACTATTTTGATTGATTTGATTCAAACTAGTTTGATTCGTTAAATATTGTCTGAACTTTTTTATACTTGATGATTACTGTGTACTATGAATAGCGAATGTTGATTCTTTTCCAAAACTTTTTTTAACCAACTTTTAATTATTTCAATTTGTAAATTTGTTTACAGCTTATTTACTAAATCACAAATTAGTTTTAAATATTGATGTTGATTAAAACTTTAAGTGTTTTTTTCACAACTTCAATTTAGAATTTAATTCATACAAACTGTCAATAAAAAGTTTCAATCAGAATATTTATTTTTTACACTTCTTAGAGTTTTTGCAAAATTTAAGTATTTAATTAGCTGTTATTTTTAAATCTTTTGCTACCAACCAATTAGTTTTATTTGTCTAACAATTTTTATACTTTTTCTAAAAAAACTGTTTCTTTATTTATTTGAATTGCATTTATTGATTAAAGAATTCTTTTAGAAACTTTGAAATAAGCTGCTAAAGTTGTGAATTTGAATTTATTATAATTATTTTGTTTATCAATTATTCTCAATTATTTATTAGTAATAATTAAAATGTTTGTTTTAATTTGTCTTATTTTGTTAAATATGTCTTATTTTGTTAAATACAATTGTTTTTCTAATATATCTTTATATATACTTGAAAAATTCATATTTAATATAATCTATGTATACATTGTCTTTACTTGAAGTTATTTCAAATGTTTAACTCTCCTTATTGTAATTAGATATATGACTATATTGATAATTGGATAAATAATAAAAAGTAATTTTACTGAAGTATATTTATCAGAAAACAACTAATTTATTTTACTTAAAATCAAATGATATAACACATAAACGATAAATAGACACTAAAAATATTTTATTGAGCTTTCGATTATATATTTTTTTAATTTTGCAGCTTTCGTACAACTTTAATAATGTTATATTTAATTGGAATTGGTTTAGGTCAACCAGAAGACATAACTGTAAAAGGCCTAAACATAATCAAATCAGCAGATTTAGTATATCTTGAAGCTTACACGTCTATTATGTCATGTGGTAAAGATGCTTTAGAAAAGTTTTATGGAAAAGAAGTCATTTTAGCTGATCGTGAAAAAATTGAACAAAAATCTGATGAATTTTTAACTGCTGCAAAAGAACTAAATGTTGTGATTCTTGTAGTTGGTGACCCCTTTGGTGCTACAACTCATTCAGATTTGATTTTAAGAGCTGTTCAAATGAATGTCTCTTATCAAGTTGTTCATAATGCTTCAATTATGAATGCTATTGGTTGTTGTGGATTGCAACTTTATAATTTTGGTGAGACTGTTTCTATTGTGTTTTGGGAAGAAAATTGGAAACCAGAAAGTTTTATTGATAAAATAGAAAGTAATTTAGAAAGAGGTTTACATACACTTTGTTTGTTAGATATCAAAGTCAAAGAACAAACAATTGAAAATTTAATGAAAGGAAATAAAATTTATGAAAAGCCACGTTATATGTCAGTAAAACAAGCTGCTAGCCAATTGATGGAGGCTATCACTTCAGGTAGAGATGGAATCCTTACTTCACAAACTCTTTCTGTTGGATTAGCTAAAGTTGGATCAGAAAACCAAAATATTGTTGCTGCTCCTTTATCTATTATGCAAGATTGTGATCTTGGTGAACCTCTTCATTCATTGATCATTTGTGGAAATCTTCATCCCTTAGAAAAAGATTTTATTAAGATGTTTATGAAATAGATTTAGTAATTTATTTTATGTTTAAATTAATCAATAAAATCATCAAATCATCAGATATATGTTTAATTACTTGTTATTGAATTAAATTATCAGAAGTATTTTGAAATTTTGTAAAAACTACCTTTTTACAAATCGATAGAAAACTTAGATGTAAAATAGGTATTGAATTGGAAAAAGGTTTGAGAAAAAGCTTCAACTTAACTACTTAAAAATATGAGATCTTAGAAAATTTGTCAGAACATATTTGAAATAAAATTTTTACTAACTTCAACTGTTTGTCGATTTTTCTTCGAATTGTAACTGATTCAAAACTTTTTTCTTTCGACCACAACCAAACACAGGCACACAGAAAATCACAAATTTTTATCACTTACTTTGTCGACTAGATGTGTCGAAAATCCAACCTCTCCAGACTCCAGCTGCCTATTTGTAGTTGTTTGATTCATATTTCCTGTATTTATATCTTGTTTAAATAATTAGTAAAAGCTTTGAGTGATTAGATGAAAATTGTATGCCTGCTTCAGCCTTAACGTCCTCAAGAAGTATGTCAAAGATAAAGTAAGGTGTAGTGAAATATAAAAGAGTAAGTTTTTAGGGGTTTCTTTAATGCTGATTTTTGTTCTTTTAATTCACTCAATAACTTTGAAGGTTTTAATCGATTAATTTTCATACCTTCAAGCACTAAACCCATCACTTCTCGTTGTAAGTCTCTTGAGATTCTACTCAAGTCTCTAAATGTTTTTACAATAGTAACTCTTTGATTGGTCCCTTCACCATTTGCAATCATCTATTTTACAACAAGACTTTAACCAAACGTGTTTGATATTTATAAAATTTTTAATTTTTATGACAAATATGTCTAAAAGTTTTATAATTATTTAAAATATTTTATACAAAACACTAACTTACTCTTAACTCTTCCTCTTTCGCGTCACCAACGCCAATAGCAAATATTTTCACATCTTTTGACCGCACAAACTGAGCCGAACTGTTAAGGTTTTCATGGTCGGTAGATCTATAAATATTTTTTTCCGTATTGAATTGATTGCTCTTTTGAAATTGTTTAGTTATAGTTCTTAGTATAAGGTTTAAACAGTTTTAAAAGTAACTAACTTTCCATCTGTTAGTAGAATAAGTACTTTTGTAGTTTCAGTATCGTTAAATCTTTTAGATCTTGTAAATTCGAGATAGGAATAGTTCAAAGCTACCGCGGTATACGTTTTAGAGCCAATTAAAGACATATTTTGAACTTTTTTCTGCAAAGCTTTCTTTTACCTTCTAAGTTATTAAATTTTTTATGTACCTTAAAATCTCCAAGACTTGTATAGTTACCTATTGGTACTTCAACTCGCATATATTGTTGGTTTTCTAGACTAAAAAAATATGAGTTCATTGAAATTCATCAAACATTCAGTACCTGATATGATTTTGATAAAATGAATATTGAATCAGTCCTAACTGAACATCCGATTCACGACTTTGTAATAACCGTTTCGCAAGAGCTTTTGTCCAATCTTTAACTTTTTTAAAGTCACTTCCCACTGAGCCTGATCCATCAAGAAGTAAAATTATATCCAACTTTTTTGATGGACATTCTGATAGAATAAAAGTTAATACTATTTTGAGATTAGCAAAATCTACCAGGTTTCCATTTGAGTGACCAAAATAGTCTTTTTGAGTTTTTTGTCCAACTCTTATAGCAAATACCACTTGAATAAGAAAGACCTGAACACTTATTGATGTGGTTTGAGTCGCAAGTCTAAACCAAAAACAGTGTTAATACCAATTTGTACTCAAGTTTTAAATAATAGAAATTCTACTAACTATTAAACTGCCATTTGGAAAGATTTCTATATCTTGTCCAAATGAATCTTTCATCATCGAATGTGGTACGAACATTTGATTACATTGAAAAGATAAGTTTTTAGCATCAATTCCTTTTGAACAGTCAAAAAAGTCTCCGCTTGCTAAAAAGTAAATACATACTCTAAAAGTTTTTATTTGACTTACTATGCCATTAATATGAGTCATTAAAAATAAAATGTCTCACGTGGTTTTTGTAAGTTTGTCCTCCTTAAAACATATCTTGGAAGGTACGGAGCTCCGACTATCAACCTAAAATCAAATTTGCTTATGTTAATTTATTCACAACTACATACAATTAGGAGATATGTAATTATTTAAGATAAAACATATGTTTTTAGAGAAGCACATTCAATTCTTTTCCATAAGAAATATTTTCTCACCTATCTCTAGAGGTTTCGTTCCTATATTTCACTGTATATCCGTAAAAAGATTTTCCGCGATTTCTAATTCGGTCTGGTAATTTTACAAATGATACTTTTTGTGCATCAAATTGAAATGCATTAAAACTTTGAAAAATGACAAGAGAAAGAAAAACTATCTTATCATAATGATGATATTTCATCATCTTAAAATTTACTTTAGTGGTTTGTTAACTGCTAAAATTAAAAATACATTTTAACACGTGTTTAATTCTATCAATAATTATTTCAGATCAAATGTCAGTTAAATTGTACAGTATTAAAGATTATAGTAGCTAAAAGTGTAAACGAGAACGTACTCGTTTAAAAGTTATTTTTAAACTATTCTAGACTTAATTATTGCAACAAACTTACTCTAAACTAGTTGATTAAATTTCAAAGATTTTGGTGACTATTTAAAAATTTTACGGATCCCTTATAAAAAGCTGTATTAGGCATAATGCCCTATAGAAATAAATATAATCACCAAAGGTTCACAAATTTAAGAATATCTTTGATCTTGTTTATTAATTTTTAGTAGTCTGCTTTGATTACATCCGGTTTGAAACTTCGGATATCACGAATTATCACCAATATACTTCAATTCAACAAAGTATAAAGCTATAAAATAAAAATCATCTATTTTGACAAAAAAAGTTGACCTACAAAAATTATTTGTGAAGTTTGTTTTTACTCTAATACCTTTTACTTTTGACAATATTAAAACTAAATTTCTTCAAAAACATACGATACTTTTAGACTTTAAGAAAAAAAAACAATCCAAAATATTTTTTCTTTATATAGAGAGTGATAATTATTTATATCTACATAGTTATCAACAGATATAATTACAAATATATCAAATATATACTCATTCTACATTATCAAGTATTGGGTCTAACTCAAATTTTTAAACTGTAAATAATAAATCTCTAATTATAAAACTGACTTAAAGTTATCAAATAATAACTATTTATTCTAAAATATGGGAATTTAAAACTTTAGATTGATATTCGGTGTTTTCTGCCATTCAAATATGTTTAAATGGTAAGTAGACAAGTATTAACATATGCAAGCTTCTGAGAGAACTTTTTCTAAGTATTATATTACAATTCACCAGAAGCTTTAAAAGCAATCATTCAAAAGAAATCTATTTTCCAATTATCATTTCATACTTCTGTAAACTACCAAATTTTCTGTAATAAACATGATTTTGTTTACGTTGTTGTTTTACTAAGAGTCATTTAAGCTATGATTAAGATAATTTCTAAATTCACGAAACCGGATATCTCGTTTGAAGTTTCTTGCTGATAACTTTATTCATAACATTATGTTTTCAATGCTTCAATTGAATTTAAGCTATATTGAACTAATTTTTCTTCTAAATAGAGGATACCATCTCATCACTAGAACCAATACTAAAGTATACTACCAACTATAAAATTAACTTTAATGAATAAATATATAAGGTGCTGAAGGAAATGATAAAAATCTGATTATTTTACAATTCATTAAACGTTTTATTTAACTTTACCGTTGAACTAACTCAAGTTTTAATAGCTTAAGACTCTTTTTTTAAATTTCACTTTCTTTTTACATTTAAGTTATCCAACAGAATAGGTTTTCTTAAATGATTCTATCCCATAAACTCAGTCACTTTTTGTATTATATTAAAAAAATCTTCATAACAAAATTCTTTAATAAAATTTTTCAATATTCAAAATTATCAATTTACCTCACAAGACAAAACTGGGAATATAGCTAATATTCAAAAGTACTGTAAATATTTATAAGTCTAAATAAACAAAATATAAATTATTTTGCTGCCTGTTTTCACTTTTAAAAGGTTTCAAATGATAACAGTCAATATAATAGACGTCTAACTCACTGACTGTTCGCAGAAAACGTCCGCCTCCAGCCTTTACAACTCTTTCTATTACTGTTTACTATATTTCTGGTAAAATTTAATTTAATGCAACATAAATTTTGGAGTTTAATTGTTAATAACTATAAAATTAAGTAAAGAAAATTCTCATCAATTTATTTTTAAAAGTTATGATTTTTATAAAATTTATTTTTGTCTCTACATCTGGGTCAAACAGATTATTTCAAGGCTTCTAATCAGTAAGCAGTGGGAGTAGCTCATGGATACATAGATTTGATTTTTTAGAAAAATGTTGATTTTCTCATTTTATAAATTTTTTCCTATTTATTTATGTATTTTTATCGGCATGCGCCGCTACACAAAGTTTCCACTTTGATGAACATTAATAAAAAAAACGGTTTGCTGTTCCAAAACACAATTTAATATCAGTAATATTAAAAAACTACAACATTATTTTCCAATGGAAAATAATATTTTTTAAACAAGGCTATACAGCGTGAAATGAATTTAAATGTACTATGATCGGCTCAATATAAAATTCATTCAGAAAAGTATCATCGTTTTAGTTGAAAAATTACGTTTTCCAGTGTATAGATTACTAAAAGACTCATTGATAATTAGAGTTATTATCAGTTTTATATAATTAAACAGCTTTTGTCATATTATCACAAGCCTTGCAAAAAATGATAATAATTAATTACTTCTTTAGTCTATTAGTTTTTAAATAAATTTTATAAAATTCAAGTTATTTGAATAATAATTATTTTGATCTAATTTCAAAATTTACGAAAATTAGTTTAAATAAATAAGAGATGATTAAAATAAAAATCGAAAAAGTCCCGATAAGTAGCTTTTGTTGTTATGCTTGTAATAGCAGCTTTACTTTTTTACTTAACAATTTATTTATTGCCTTATAGCTTTATTCCTATAAATTATTTTTTATCATTACTAAATTTTGATTTACGCATTCATGAGTAGGGTTAGATTTTTTTCTTATAATTACGACAATGAAAATAATGGTATTGAACTAAGTAATGTAAACAAAGAACTTTTTGTGCTTTAAAATATCTTTGATCTTGATTTAATATAATAAAATGATTTAAGTACTATCAATAATATGACTAATTTATAGTTCAAACTTTCTTTAGATAGTTTGAATATTTTTTATATTCTTTCTCATTTTGATATTATTACCAATATAAATTATTATCTAATCCTAGTTTTGTTGTAAATTAAATATAATATTTTATACTTTCTCATTTATTGTATTTATTGTAGTTTTAAATGGTTTTATATTAATTTTACTTTAGATTTTATTTGAATCAAATTTAAATTTAGCTTGATTTTGTAAAATGCTGATTTTTAATTGTCTGAATATATAGATTATTTTTAAATATTATCATGTAATATTTATAGAAATTTAATAGAAATTTCTCTTTGAGAATGAATAAAAACAACAATTTTGTTTTGTATTTATTTATTTATAAAAAAAGTTAGATTGCCTTGTTTTTCAAGATAATTAATTATGCTTAATTAATAATTTATAATTGTCATAAATTTAAAAAAAAATTGAATTTTAATAAATTTATAAAAATATAAAAAATGTTTAGACATTAAATCTGTACTAAATTTAATCATTAAATCTAGAGATGGATATAATTGATGTATATTTATACTTTATTTATTAAGTCATCTATTTGTTTTTACTTTACAAACTTGAAATTTATTTATTTTTATGAATTATTTCCTACTTAACAAGTACTATTATTTATATTCAAAAAATGATAATGAATTGATATTTAATTATCAATAAATTGCTTTTTATAATATGACCATGCAATAATGTATATTTAAATTATTCTATTGAAAAAAATTCTTTCTTTTTTTATATTTATTTACATTTGCTAAATATTATGTGACTTTATTTATTCTGAATTCATTTTCAATTCTCTAACAGCCAACTAAACTTGTATTTATATTTTAAGGCTTGTTTAGGTTTTCTTTTAGTGATATTTGTTGTTTTATTGAAATGGCTGATGATGATGATTTAAATTTACCCAGAGCAGCAATTAATAAACTGATTAAAGAAACTCTTCCACAAGTAAGTCCAGCTTATTTATTTGAAAAACCTCTCTTATCAGTGATAAATTGGTAGTGATAGATGAAATTATATTTCTTCAATACTTCTTCATTACTGCTATTTAATTTTAACAATTTTATAAACATTTTGTTCACCATTTCATTTAGCATTTCTTTTTTAATTTCATATTGTTTACTTTCAATAAATTTTTTGATATTATAAGATGATTTATTATAATTTTCATATATGATTTGTTTCAATCTTTTCTTATGCATGAGTAGAAAGTTTAATTTTTTCACATTAATCAAAATTATTAAAAGCTCTTTTGTTTAATTACCTTTTTAAGTTTTAAGTGGTTTATTAATTTTTCATTGTCAGTTTTATTTTATCAAATTTTTGTCAATATTTTAAAGGTAAGAGTATCTGTAGAAGGAAGAGAACTAATTGTTAACTGTTGTAATGAATTTATTCATTTATTATCTTCTGAATCAAATGAAATCTGTAACAAACAAGCCAAGAAAACAATAATGCCCGAACATGTATTTGAAGGTTAGTCATAAAACATCTTTAAACCAATTCTATTCTTTATTTATGTTGTGTTCAAGACTATTTTTTTAGAAAATGAGATAATTTTTGAAATTAAAAATCAATTTTTATAGCACTAAAATCACTTGGATTTTCTTGCTTTGTCGATGATTGCCAACGAGTTTTGAAAGAATGCAAGCAAGTGGCTTTTAAGAAAAGGAAAGGAAGTACTCGTTTAGAAAATCTTGGAATACCTGAAGAAGAGTTACTTAGACAGCAACAGGCTCTTTTTGCTGAGGTATTTGATTACATCTATCCAATTTTGTAAATATTTTTATCCAGTATTTTCAACTAAAAAAGATTATGTCTTGATTGATTTAATGTAACATTAAAAAACCTAAATTATTTAAAGTTTTGATTTAGTTTATAATTGGTCAATATCTGTTTTAGTTTTCAAATGATCACAGTTTTTCAAATTTATGTTTAAACATTTTTGAAGTTTTTCTAAATAACGATTGTTAGTCTCTAAAAGAAATCTTTTATTTAATTTTGTGATAAAAAGCTATTTGAGTATATGTACCACCCAAACCTGTTAGCCGTCAACAAAACTAAACTCCAAATATTTTCTTCCAATCTAATTTAATGGTTAGTAGTTGAGAGTGGTTGGAAACTCACCATCGATCAGAAAATAAAACACTTACAGGCTTACAAATAGCTTGTAAACATTTCCAACTCTTTAAAATATAAAATTGAACTTTCAAATAACAAGTATGCTACAACAGGCTCGTCAACAACAACTAGAACAAGAAAAAGAGGAGTGGTTACGACACCAACAGCTTGTACAAGCAGGGGACCCTTCAAATTCTGAATATATTGATCCACAATTTCACACAGATAGCAGACAACAGTTTTCTCAATAAACAAACTATTAGATAGTTTCCTACTATAGCTAGAAACTCCATATGTTTAAATATGATTTATTTCTTTATCTTTTTCCATTTATATTTATTTGAAATCATTATAAGCTTTCTAAATCGGCATTTTTGTTCACAAACATAGCTAAGTATTATTTTTTATATTTTACTGTATTATTTTTGGAAATAAAATGGATAATCAAAATATCATTTTAGTTTATAAATCACAAACATATAAGACTTTTTTATAATTTTTAAATATTTCTTCTTATTTTATTCAAATTATAATCTGATAACCTTATATATAGCAAATATGTTTCTTTCTTATAAGTTTGGAAGAAGTTTATGAGAATAGTTACATATAAGTGGCTACTCTTAAAAATCAAAGAGTGAAGCAGACTCTTCTATGATTATTTAAACATTTCCTAAAAGATTTATCTAATTTTCACTTTTGATGACAATTTTTACAAACTTTGATTTTACGAGATTCATAAATCTTTTTAAATTTTACTCATCAATTGGAGTTGATCAATATTTTTAAAATAAACTTTTGATTTTTGCAAACAGAAGCTTCTGGAATTGTTCTTATTTCTTTTATTACAATATTTTGTTGTTTTATCATCATTTATAAAAAAAATGTCGAAAGGATAAAAGATTTATATCTTATAAATACAAGGATATCCGTATATTCTGTTAATATTTTAACATAGATTAATTATTTAGTAACTTCCATGACAAAATCATTTCTGTATCAAATTAATACCTTTTAACTGAACCTTCAATTTTTAGATTTGGTTCCTAATCTTCACTTTGCCTGTCCACAATAATAACTGCAAACTAATTCCGTACCTGTAACAAATCATTCTCTTTTGTTAAGTGCTCCATCTATTCTTTAAACAACCTGTATTACTTATCTCTAAATTGCCATCATCTTCCAGTTCCTTCTCAATGAAAGACTTTCATTATTATCCTAGTCCATACAAAGATGATAGAAATAAGTCACTGAGTTACCTAACTGATAGCTTCTATCGAATCTTCGAATAACCTGGCTACTATTGTCATCTATATAGATGTACGCAAAGCTCTTCATTTAGTTTTAGATCTGATATTAGTAAAAACTCAGAAAATTTAATATAAACTCGATTTTTATCTCTTGAATTAAGTAATTTCTGAAAAATAGACAACAATGAGTTATTATTGTTAAAATTTTCTTGAGGTTTTTAGTGGTATTCTTTAAGGTAGCATTATTAGTCCTATTGCTTTATTCAATATTGATATCGATGACATTACATACTGTTTAACACCACTAAATGGTTCTGGAAATTCAATGCTTTGCCAACGATACCAAACTTGTTAGTAGAAGTGGATGCTACTGATCTATGGCATCAATCAAGGCAACTCAAACCAACCACAACCAACTGTTTTCATCTGTCAATAAATAAGCCCTCAAAATCTAACGCAGAATCACATAACTTCTATCTGAACAACAATAAAACTTTCTAATGTCCAGTCTTTAAAGATTTTGGGCCTTTTCATATCTGACGATTTAAAATAGGCTCACCACGTCAATTATTTGTTCAGAGTTCTTTCATCCACTTCATAATCCTCAAATCTTTTAAGACCAGACAAATTTAGATATTGTTTATACTTTTCACTACATACTTGCATCCAGAATTAGTTAAGACTTCTCCGTATTGACAAGACGCCTCGAGAAAGATATTAAAAGCATTAGAAGGCTTGAAGTCGATTTAAAAATCATATATTTAGAAAGCTTCCTTTTCTTCATACAAGGGCCGTCTTTATAAGCTTAATATAAAATCCTTCTAACATCTACACCTTTTTTCCAACCATGTATTATTGTTCAAAACTATTAATGATTTGTTCCACCCTAACTTCAATGTCTTTTTTAAAGATCACAATCTTCCATACGTCTTCAGAAGTTTAAAATCCAAAATTAACCAGCTCAACAACTTCAATAACTCTCAGTGAACGAACAGCATTTTCAACAAGGCAGCCACAGTTCAAAATCTTCTTCCCGACTCCATCACTAAATCACAGTTGATCAACTCTCTCAAGATTTTGTTTGAAAATCATGCTGCCAGTCTCTTTATTTATTTATTCATTTCATCATTTTACTTTTGGTTTATAGCTTATATTTACCTGTGCCTCTGCAGTGCCACTATTTTGTTTTCTACAATACTTTATATCATATTGTGATACATGGTTTTTCGTCAACCTTTTCAAACTGTACATACGCCCTATTCTTGAATACAATGTCAGTGCATGGATGCCATATCAAGTTGGTGATATCAGAAAAATCGAATCTGTTCAGGCAACGTTTACGAGATTGGTTTGCAGGAAACTTAATATCAAATACGAGAGTTATAACCATCGTCTCAGCTTCTTCAATCTAGATACTTTGGAAATCCGAAGAATTAAATACGACCTTATTCTGATTTTTAAAATTATTCACAACCTAATTGATCTTCAGTTTGATGACTTTTTCTCCATTAGTCCCTCCCTCAAGTTATACCAACTTAGAAGACATAAATTACATCTTAATAAGCCCACTCCACCAGCCACGTTAACCAGATTAAGTTTTTTCTCATACCGCACAATCAGTACATGGAACAATCTGCCATCAGAGATTGTCATGTCAAAATCACTTGTGTTGTTCAAAAAAAAGCTGAATTGTTATAATATCGCCAACATTGCCATTTCTAAACTGTGAATTTTTCTCTTTTACAATACTATGATTCTGTGCAATTCTTCATTGTCATATGCTTTTTCGTTTACACGTCAAATAGATCTAATTTGTGAGAATGTGTGTTAGCGAGAGGTGCTCTCTTTAGGCACCCTCCTTCACATTTATTGTAATAAATAAATAGATACTTAAGGACTTTTCATTATCTTACTATAGTCATATTCTTTCGTGTTCGTTAAAACAGTTATATAATTTGTCACTTTCAGCCATGAGTTTAAACAAATAAATAGATACCGAGTTTGAAGAAACACTATTTTGACCAAAGAATTACAATAAATGCGGAGGGTGCTTGAAAAGAACACACATTCTCACAAATTGGTACACAATATTAGATGAAAACCTTAAAACTAGTTTTTAACCTTAAAAACAAAATAAATTCAAAAATTAAAACTATTTTACTTAAGCTAATAATAATTGAATAACAATTTATAAAGATCTAAATCTGAAGACGGCCTCCGCAAGTGTCGAATCTTTTGAAATCTTACTATCGTTTTTGTGAAGGAGATTTTGTGTTTAGAGATCTATTGCTTATAAATATTATGATGAAAAACTAAATTGCTGTGAAGTTTCTTGCTTCTGCACAACAATCGTAAGTTCTAAATAACTCTTTTAAGTACTCATATCAATTTTAAAATAAACTTAAAAAATATTTTAGCATTTATACAATTTTCTATCATAAAAATACAAACTTGTCAATTCAAATACCTCAATTAATATTAAAAGCGATGGAAATATATGTTTCATCAAATTTAGTGGTTTTTATAATTAAAAATCCTTATTTGAGGTTATTTCATTGCCTTTCAAAATTCATTCAAAGTCATAACTTAAAAGGTCGGTGTAATTTAAACAAAGACTAGTGGGGGTAATATGAAATAAACTCATTATAAAGCTGGAAAAGTAATTTGAAATTTCTTTATTGAAACTTCGAGAAAAAAATTGAGCACTTCTCAGCCAGAATTTCTTTCAGTCTTTATTTTGTTGTAAAATTTTTATTTTGTTAACAGTTTTGTTCAAAGTACATAAAAAAGATTAATGATTTATAGAATTTAAACAATATAATAAAAATATATCAATTTTCAACCCCTAAATCGGAAATTAACATAAAGCGTTAAACAAATTATTTAATTGTATATTTAACCTGCTAAAAATTTATTTTATCCAATGTCTTATTTTAAGAGATTGAAAGCCTTTTTAGATCTCGATGATTTGAAAGAGTAGAATAACTCACTTTCTAACTATTTGTTCATTTGTTTTAGTAATTTTATAGTTTTTAGTCGTTCCTGTTTCTAAGTTTGGTTGTGACTAGTGTTTCTATTTTTAATTATTTCTATAGAAACTTATCAAAAAAACCTTTCAGACTTTTTAAATAAGTTTCCTTACGTGTCACGGACAGTTTTTCCCAGAAAGATAATTTATTGACATTTGAAGTTTGGTTTGTTTTTATAACCTAAAGTATGATGAGGAGGTATTTTGCATAAGCTGGTGTAGATACAAGTACATGAATCAAAAGCTTCATAGATCATTTTATAACATTTTTCAAATCAGTCTCTGATTGTCAAAATATAATAACTATATAAAAAAAGATTTGATTCAATACTTTGTCAATATTTATCTGAAAAAAAACCTTTTTGTTGGTTATAGTTCAATTCTATATAAGTCACAAAAAGTGTACAAGAGCTATAGGGCAGTTTTATTCGTAAATTTCCTTAGCCAAAACTTCTTTTAGTGTCAAATATTGAGTTGGATAAGTAAGAATACAAAAGAGATGCGTGACAATGTGCAGGGAGACAGTTTTCTTGATAACAGTATGTAAACTTTTTAATAAAAATAAAGTGTACCGTATGGCTACTACTTGCGACTCAGGCTTTGTATTTACAACCTTTCTATTCAGATAAATCAAAATTTATTTTTCTACTTAATTCGTTTCTTATGAAACACCATTTTCGTCTACTCTCTTGTTATAATATTATTAGTTTTCCGTCCGGGTAGTTTTGATTTGAGTAAGTCTTGTCGCAGCTCTTGATGTTCAACTTGTAAACATTCGTTAAAATAAAATTTTGTAAATGTAACTTAAATCTTTATATTGTAGTTTATACTTTCAAAACTATATATAGGTATTTTATACTTCTAGTTTACAAAATATTAATATTTGTACATGTATGTTAGGTAAAAAACCTTGTAAACGTTGGTTTCTACTTGAGTGTTATTCTTTCGTTATAATTATTATCATTTATGAAAATTGATTAGTTATTAAATTGTAATTTGCTTTTTTAGAATGTGTCATATGACATAGAATGACTAGTAACAAATTACTACTAAACTTTGCATTGCTAATACATTTTTGTTCTAATTATTTTTATTTTAAATTTTTTAATAAAATGCCAACTTTTTAGATAATAATTTATTCTGTAAAATAAATCTCTCTAAAACAAAATTATACTTTTTGTTGAGTTCTAAGTAAATATAGTTTGTGGGTGTGTGGTATTAAAATAGAATTTATATATTTTTGCTAATATTTTATTGTAGTTGAGTCTATTGAAAATCTGTTAGAGAAATAATAAAGTGATTTAAAAAATTTGTTTATTTTATTTTGAACTGTTCTATTTGAAGAACTTTTAATAAATTGATGAAATACTGCTTATATAAAATAAACAATAATAATTTTCATTCTTAAAACAAGTTCTAAAACCATAAATCTATTTTATAGTCATTATCATATTTACATTAAATATTGTTGTTCTCCATTTAAAAAATTGACATACAAAAACAAATTTGTACTTGTTATAGGTTGTATTATTGTTTTAATAGATAAAAGAGCGACATGAACCCAACTCCTGCTGTTATGTTAGGAATTTATGTTTTGACTTTTATATTTTCTTTAGTTGGTTTCATATGTATGGGAACATATACTGCGAACTTGGATGGAAATTGTTTATTATTTGCTAAAGGTTATTTTATCTTTGTTGCTTTTTATTTAGTAAAAGTATAATTGATATTAGAAAATATTTAAAATCATTAATATATGATATTAATACTGTTATCCCAAATAAAGCATTCTTATTATTTTTGTAATATTTGCTTACAAGAATTAAAATAAAGGGATTAATTGATTTATTTTATTCTATTTGTAGGTAACTTTACTATAGAAAGTATTAAAGACGTCAAACAATTGATATTTAAGTTGGATTATTGGGGAAATCAAAGCAATTGTTCATATATATTTGCAATAATAATTCTTGCATCTTTTTTTTCACTTAGTATGATTATTAGTAATGTATTCTTAATGAAAAAACAAATTGACAGGTAATTTTTCATTAAATAGTTAGATTGATTTATAACTATTTTTTGATTTGTTTTGTAGAACTCCATTTTCAACTTTTACAACATTCATTTCCAACTCCATGTTTGCTATTTTGATGTTTGTTGCAGCAATTCTTTCGTCTAGTGGATATTACAAGCTTTGTAACCCTGTAAATGAGATACAAGATGGTTCTAGGTGAGTTATTCTTTTTGTGTTTTTGTTTGTTAAATTACATTATTATAAGAAATGATCAGTTAGCACATTACATGTTGTTAGCTGCAAGTTTTGTTATTATTGTTTTATGCTGATGTTTTTTAAAGGACTGTTTGTTAGATTTACTCTTAACAGTCTACATTATATGAAATTGCTGCAATTCAAGCTTGATAGATTGATCTTATAAACAGATTATTGATTTTATTTCGTCTTTGGCTTTTTTTATTTTATTGGCTTTATAAGTTAAGTTGATGATTTTTTACAAAAATGATTATTGGTAGTTGACTGGTTAAGTAGACATTACAATTTAAGTATTTTTATTACTCAAAACAAATTTAAAAGTGTTTTTATTTTTTATTTCTGGTAAACAATTTTAAATTGTTTATTTTACTTTTTTTAACATTCAATTTTAAGCCCATATAGATGTGAAGATGCTGATATGAGCTCTTTAGATTCAGAAGATGTTACTTCCTACGGAGTTTTTAACAATCTGAAAGCTTTACAGGTAAATTGATCATTTTTTGAACTATTTTTCAGTAGAATATTAAAAACATCCAAGAAATAAAATTATAATCCAAAGAAAACCACCTACGTAATTATATCATGTGGCTCAAGCAACAAATCTTTTTATAATTGTTTATCAAATGTCATGATTCAAAAGACAGTTTTTACAAGCAATCAGTTTATTAATGAGAAATCTTTCTAAAGTTATTTCTTATCACAAATTCTTTTGTAGACGGCTTTGTGGTTTTCCATGATCATGTGGGTAATAAGCGCAGTTTTATCTTTTATCAAAGTTCGTTATTTTCATACCAATAACGATTTATTACAATCCTTAGCATATGAGAAAGATCGTTTATTACAAAGACCTAAATACTCAGTAATAGAATATGAAGATGCTTAAACATTTTTTCTTTAATTTTTTTTTCTAATTTATCCAATATTCTTTTCTAATCTTGCAAATTAAACTACACAATTATCTGAAATCTTTTTTCTTGAACTTAAACAACAATCTATTGTTGAAATTTCCATGATCAATTTTTTATTCTCATTTTTTAAGTGTATATTGTTTTAATGCAGTTTTTTTAACTGTGCCTTAATCTATTTTATAAAGTATACACAAATTCTTACCTTATTTGTCATCTTAATAAATTGATTTCATCTAAAACTGTTTATCGTTCTTGCAAATTATAAATGATAAAAATTATTTTATTATTTCAGTTTCACTATTGAGGTAGATATTATAAGGTTTAGAGCTACAAATGTTTTAAAGATAAAACTGTTTTTATCTTCACATAAATATTATTATTTAACATCTTTATACCGTTTCTTTCTAGGTTGTATAACTTGATGTAGCTTAAAAAACAATCTTAACAATTTTTTTTTATCTGGAAACCCACAAACTTAATTTCTGCTTACATTAAAATCAATCTTATATTTTCAACCAATTAAGTTCTTACTCAGAAAATTATTATTTTCTATTTTCATTTATGACTTAAAATTTCAACAATCATTTCTTATATAACGCTTTTCAATCTACCAAAATTCATTTTGTAAGTTTTGTAAACAGTTTTGTTACAATCTGAATTTTAGAAGAAATGTAACTGCTGAGTAAGCACGTTCATATCTGACTTAATCGACTAATCAAATATCTGACTATCAAAAGATCTATGATTTAATTATTACTTATCAAAATGTAATACAACTTTTATTAGCTTTTATTCTCACTAAATTATTTTCAAATATCTAAGTAAATTATAATCAATACAATTTTGTTACTTATACTGTACAGTATAAGCTGTCAAACTTTTGAAAATCGAAATTCAGTTTTGAAGGTGGTCCACAAACAAAATACTCTATTATTCACAAATGATATCTAAAAGCTTAATTAAAGTCTTACGCTGAAATTGAAGTTTGTTTTTTACTTCTGACAATTATGTTGAGACTGATTGCAACTCTACAGGATACAAGCTGCTTAGAAGAGTGTGTGTTAGCGAGAGGTGCTCTTTTTAGGCAGTCTCCTTCGCCCTTATTGTATTTAAAAAATGTTCGTCAGTTTATCGGGTGTAATGATTTTTGTGGAATCAAATCTGCAAGCAATCTTGTGAGCTTTTATCGTCAAACACAGCATCTCAGGTTTACTCCAAATTCTCAGGAAATAATTTTCCTTAAGCTATTACTCTAGCTCAAAGTATGATTGCATCTTTAGTAATTAAAAAAAGATCAGATCAGAAGTAGTATCTACTGTCATAGGATTACGAAACAGTTCCACTGAAGACAAAAGGAAAGCTTTTTAACTTGTCAATCTCGTAATAAGTTGCTAGTAAGTTATTGACATGTCTTCAAGATCCGTCAGCTCGATGGCTTGTTAACATTTAGAAATATGTCGTACATTTATCAGTAAGCTATGTTTTCAAACAATAATGTAAAGAAAAATACTTATGTACTTTGCAACTTATGCCATATTAGTAAACCTATCTTAACTTTCGTAAACAAGTTTTTGTAATATTGTACAAAAAAGGTTGTTTTGTGGTTTTTAATTGGAAAAGTAAATAAATATAGAACAAAACTAAGTTTTTTTTTTATGATATTTTTTCAAAGCTGTCATATTTACAAGCACTCGTTGAAAATTATAATGCAGGACGAGCTTGATTTAGAGATTTGCAGACAAAAACGTACTTTTACAAAATTTTACTCAAAAAATTACAAATATGAATAATTATTAACAAATAAATCTCTATTCAAAATAAAGAAATTTCTTAAATTAATACCAACTAAAAGTTGATCAGTTTTATTATCAACCAATTAAGTATTTTTCTTCAAAAGTTAGTCTTATAACTATAATAATAATAGGAGTCTGCTTCGGTCATGCTGGATGTACTTTTAGTTATGGAACTGTTTTGAAAGATGGAACGAAATGTCTGTAGTCATTTCGTTGTCTTCGTCACATATTACGTTTAGCGTAACAGAAAAAGATCTTAAAAAAGGAAGTCTTAAGGCGCTCTGGTCTGACAGCAATGTACAGCATGTTAAGTAATCAAAGATTTCGATGAATCGGACACGTCCGGTGAATTGATGAGGGATGCATTCCAAAGGATATATTAGATGGAGAGTTATCTAAAGGCAAACGCAACACCGACCGTCCCTGTATACGTTTTAAAGATACCTGCTAGTGCGTTATGAAATCGTTTGACATCAATACTAGAAACTGGGAAGATATTGAAGCGGATCGCTCCGAATGGCGCCCTCTAGAGAAGAAAAACCAGCTTTAGAGAGAAGAAAGAAACGTTAAAGGCCATTTATATTCCATTTCACTGATTCTTGCTCGTATATTTTCTCCGCATTTCACTATGCCTTGCTTTATTTTTTTAACATCTTCACTCAGAGCACATCCCACATGGCCGTTCTCGGCCGAAGCTGTTATTATTACTAAATATATGCTTTGCCCTACAGTTTTGTTCGCAGAGCTGGAAGCATGTAAAAACTTCAGTTTGTGGAAAAATAGAATTGACGAAAAAATATTGAGGTTCACTATTATCGCTCATTTTTTTTTCAAATATACAAATTACTATCATGAACTATCAGTAAATAAAAATTTTAATAAAAAAATTAAAAAACTTTAAGCCATCGACATTTAGTTTGTTTTAATCTGGAAACTTTGTATAGCATCCACAACTATTGGTAGAAAACTATAAACAATTTTGAAAGACGAACCTTTATTTTAAATGAATACAATCATCTATACAAAATAAACACAATTGAGTATAAGAAATAAATACATTCTTTTCCCATTGATTTATAAACATATATTGAAGAAAAAAGTTTTTTATAGTTATATAAATAAACTAATTAAATAAAAGAAGTATGATTTCTTAAATCTGTTTAAAATTGTTCACAAACTGTTTATGTTAAGTGATATGATTAACTCCTTTTTTATCTGGGATAATATTCCTCTTTATTTATTTATTTCAATAAATGCGAAAGAGAATTTATAAAATAATCAAACTTTTTGATTTCTGAAGATTACTGCTGGTAGGTTTAGTATAATTTTTAACTAAAAAGAATTTCTGTAATAATTATACAGTTTTTCTTTCATAGATTAAATTTTACAGTTTTAACAATTATTTTCATTTTGAAAACTGAAATTATCTGTATAATTTATGTGTTTAACTTATTTATTATTTAACTTTATTTATTTTAATCTCTTACTATTAATCTTAAAAAATCATTTTTTATAATGGTATGACCTCATTTATTATTTGACTTATCATTAATTTTTAAGGTTTTAGTTTTTAAACATCAATATTTAAATTTCATAAAATGTATCATGACACTTATGTTATAAAGTAAATAAATCAGTTTTCATTAATTCTTAAAAATATTATGAATTAATTTAGTCTGAGTGAAGTTTTAGATATCTAATTTTTACTGTTTCTAGTTTACTATAATGTCTGAGAAAAAGTTATCTTATAATGATTTTGGTGGAGTTATTGGATGTTCACTGACTTATATATCATGTCCTATTGGATTTCTTTTCATTATATATTTTGTTCAAGAAAATAAATGTGATATAAATCTGGTAAGTAATTGAATATTCTAATATTTGATAAAATACTTTTTAATACAGTTACTTTTTAATAATATATAATTTGATTTTTAGTTTAACTTGGAACATTTTTGGAGTGCTATTTGTTCATCTTTATACAGATTTGATTTAATGAAGTTCTTGGCATCTTATACAATTTTAATAGCTGTTGTATATTGCTTTCCAACTTCAAAAATAGTTGAAGGGCCTGTAACACCAGCAGGAAAAAAGTTGAAATATAAAATATCTGGTAAGTATTTTGTAACTATTTCATGACTTGCAAATTTGTTAAAAATTATTTTGTTAACTTTCTACATTTTATAGTTTATACATTTAATGCTTATATAAAGTTTAAAAGTCTTACCAACAAATTTCGGTCAAGTTAATTTACTACCAATTTACCCCAAGGAATAAAAAGCATCTTTACTAAATAAGGTTGAATAGTTCCGCTATTTTATTTTTTTGATAATCAAAGGTTATGGAAAGAAACCCAGACACGAAGCCTACAGCATGTTGTTTTAAACGTCACTGTCTCTGGTTACTGGACCATGTCATCAAATATCGAATCTAAACAATAGGAGTAGCTCAGCGCGCGCTCTTTTACAACGTAATCAAATCCCATATGCATGATTAAACACTTTTTTTTATCTACTGCTTCATTGAGCTTACAGAATTCAATCAAAACAGATTTTGAACAAATTTATTTGAGCATTCTTCAACTTTCTAATTTAATTTCAATTAATTCTGTATTTTTTCAGCTCTTACAACATTTTTTACATTCTTGGCAATTTTTTTTGCTATTTGGAAATATGAAGTCGGCAGTATTTTCAAAATGATTAAAAATAATTACTTTCAACTGATGGTTATTTCAGTTGGATTTGCTTTTCTCTGGCAATTCATTTTCTTTGTCAAAGTAATAATTTATATTTTCGTCATTTCAACCCAAATGTTGATTTATTTTCAATTTTAGTCATTCTTTTTAAATGATGAAGATAGAAATCCTCAAGCTACATCTGGGAACATCATTTATGATAGCTTTCTGGGTTACGAGCTTCATCCAAGAATTGGGGAATTATTTGATTTAAAGATCTATTTGTATCGCTACTCGATGATGGCTTGGGTATCTTCTTTCAGCATTTCAAAAATACTCTTACTTAATTGCTGTTTAGGTCTTAATTGTCCTGTTGGAATTGGTTAGCATTTACGAAGATGATCTTGAAACACTGAAAAGATCACCGGAAGTTGTTGTCATGGTTCTAACTCATGTCATTTATTGCTACTCTGTTTATTTTGGTGACGAAGTGTGTTTATGCTTTGATCGTTTTTAAAAACTCAATAACAACAATTGTTTCTAGGAAAGCTGTCCTCACATGTTTGACATCAAACACGAAGGATTAGGATTTTCACAAACATTTGGAGAAATTGTGATAGTTCCGTTTTTCTACACTTTACCAGTACATATGATCATCTTATTCCCTGATCATCAACATTTCTATTCAATCCGTTTGATTGTTGCTACGATGTTGACATGTGAGTTTTTTACATAAATATTTATTTTATAAATCTCTTTTGATTTTAGTGGCTGGTTGTTTCATTGCTGGTGTTTCAAATCATCAAAAAACAAAATTCAGAACTTCTAATGTAGACATATGTAAGCAATTGTTTGATCAAACAACTTATTTTTGATTATTTCTTTAAATCAAATGTTTTTAAATTTCAAAAATCCTTTTTAGATCCCAAAGATGATGTCATCAGCTCTGAAGCTTCATCATCACTTTATTGTGGAGGATTATGGGGTCTTTCTCGACATCCAAATTATGTCGGTGAATTGATGATATCTTTCGGATGGAGTCTACTTTGTGGTAAGAATTTTTTCTAACTTTTTATTTAGATTCAAATACTTATCACAATTTCTCACAAAAATATATTTTGAATTTAAATCAAAATTTTTTAGAAAGTAAAGTTACGTAATCAAATTAAATAAAAGTAAAATTAAGACGTACAATTTAGCAAAAAATGCCACGTTGCTATTTTTTCTTGAAAACTGACGTGGCAAAAACTAATCGTTTTTTGCAACTCTCATTTCTAAGACTGCTGCAATATAAAACAGGTTTTTCAAGTTGGTTTTTGTGGATGTACCCGGCATTTCTAACACCATTGCTGCTGAGTAGAATTGAAAGATTAGAAAAAATTAGCGAAATAAAAGGAAGTAAAAATTGGATGAAATACAAAGAAAAAGTTGATTATAAAATGATTCCGTATATCTACTAAACATTTTGTAGTGAAGCTAACCGTCATATATATATTATTCAGAATACATTTTGTGTTTTACATGATGCTTTTATATATTAATTCATGAGTATTTAGATTTCTTTCATTAGTTTTATCATCAAGTTGTAATTTTTATTGATCAATTCGTCATATCTTTCATCATTAATTTCTTTGCTGTTTTTTATTTGATGATTTTGCAAATAAAGCAGTTTTCTATTTTATTATAATTGATCTAATCAAACAGTTTCAAAAAGTTACTGCAAACAGTTCTATATTATAGTCCTTAAATTTACTTTTTTGGGTTTTTATGAAACTCCTTTATCTAAGTTGAATTCAATTAAAGGTGACAGAAAATTGAATGCTTCAAGTAGAGAGTTTAAAAAATGAAAAAAAAATCTAGTCTAAGAAAATGTTTTTATTTTGGAATTAATAACAATGGATTGCTTCCACCAAGAACGTTCATGCTTGGTGTGGTATCAAAAGCAAAGTAGAAAAACTTAGAAAAATTTGAATTATTTTGTAACAAACTGGTTTTTTAGTTTTGAGTTTTTTTTTTCAGAACAATTTGTATTTGAAACTTTTTTCTTTCTGATGCAAATGTTTTGCTTGTATATAATTCACCCAAAAGTTTTGGGTTTCTTTGAGTTGATATTTAGTCTATAGAGACTTAAAATGTTTATAAAGAAATCAGATATATGCAAATAATTACTTAGCATCTGATAACTTGAACTTAAGCTTAGATTATTGACTCTTTAGTTTTAAAGATTTTTAAATAGCGATTACTTTATTTATATCTGTAAGGATAATATTACATTGTAAAAAGTTTGAATCTTAAATATTTTAGTCTTGGTTTGGATATTATATTTCAGAAAAAAGTTTCTAATTGCATTATTGGTTTTATATTTAGCTTAAAACTTCATAAATTTTATAATGAAAAAACTGATTGAAAAATATCCGGATAAAATGTACATCTCTTTTCCTACTAAATCTCTGCTCATTTTAAAAGTTTATTTACTAGATTATTTACTTTATTTTACAAATTTATGATTAATATTTAAAAAGTATTAAATATTTCAAAGTAGTTAAAAAAGTTTTCCCGTTTAGTTGAGTATTTAATTCTCAGCTTTAAAAAATGGTGAAGAAAGTTTGTGTGATTGGAGCTGGTCCTTCAGGACTTTGTTTACTTTCAATGATCAATAAGATAAAAGATCAAGGTAATTCGTTAGAGGTTGTATGTTACGAAAAGCAGGAGACTCACGGAGGTCTTTGGAACTATAGCTCAAGGATAGGATTAGAT
Source organism: Pegea sp. RAD2-039 (assembly GCA_034620365.1). NCBI lineage: Eukaryota > Metazoa > Chordata > Thaliacea > Salpida > Salpidae > Pegea > Pegea sp. RAD2-039. The sequence continues at coordinate 131,722 of JAQGEQ010000243.1, forward strand.
AAATATGGAGAACCAGTTCATGCCAGTCAATACCTTGATCTGTTTTCAAATGGTCCAAAAGAATGTTTAGAGTTTCCTGATTATACTTTTGCTCAACATTTTGGTAAAAACATCGGATCTTTTCCTCCTCGTCAAGTTCTTCGTGATTATCTTGAAGGTTATTGGAAGTTTCACGGCATCTCTAAGACCGACATCCAGGTGTTACATGTTGTTCGAGATGTCAGTTACAATAAGAAATCCATGATGTTCACCGTTCAAGTACAAGACTTAAAAACGAAAAAAAAGATTGTTAATGAGTTCGATTACGTCATTGTTGCAAGTGGTCATTTTTCAATTCCAAATTTTCCGGAATTTGTAGGAATGACGTCTTTTAAAGGACGTCAACTTCATTCTCATGAGTTTCGTAATGCCAGAGAGTTCACAAATGAACGAGTGTTGTTGATTGGTGGTAGTTATAGCGCTGAAGATATAGCTTTACAATTGTACAAGTTTGGGGCCAAGCAAGTCATTATATCTTATCGTACCGCTCCTATGAAATTCAAATGGCCTGAAAACATTAAAGAAGTTCCTTTACTGACTAAAGTAGATGGAAATTTGTGCTATTTCAACGATGATACTTGTTCAGAAGTTGATTCAATTATCTTCTGCACTGGATATAATCATCATTTTCCTTTTATGCCTGAAGATCTGACTTTGAAATGTAAGAATGTGTATTTTCCTCCAAATCTTTATAGAGGATTACAATGGTGTCCCAGCGGAGAAGAATTTAACCCAGCTGATGGAAAACTGTTTTATATGGGAATGCAAGATCAGTTTTACACTTTTACTATGTTTATGATTCAAAGTCTTTGGATTGCAAGCGTTATAAAAGGCTTACACAATCCCCCTGAAACTGAGACACGAAAAAAGGAAATTTTGAGATGGTTGAAGTTTTCGGATGATGTTACGGATGATGTTACTGATCCTCATGATTTTATAGAAGCACAAAGTGCTTACATGAAGCGTTTAAGTGATGATATTGGCTATATGGTTGACTTGAATGCGGATCAACTATTTCACGAATGGAACGACCACAAAGTTGAAAATATTATTACTTACCGCGATAGAAGCTTTACTTCTAAGTATTCAGGTGATGTAAGTCCTTTACATAAAAAAACATGGTTGAAATGTCTGGATGATAGTCTGGAAAATTATATCAGCTAAGAACCGACAGATTTGGTGTAAATGACAATAATTTCAATATCAGTAATAATCTTCAATTAAAATGCTTATTAGTATGACACCAGTATTTTTGTACAGCTCTTTAAAGTATTATTGATATAAATAGCTGAAATAGTAGCCCAGTTTTATACACTACCTTCCTTGAATGTGTATTCTCGCACAATGCTTGTGTATAAGGTAAAGACAACTTCTAAAATCTAACAGTAGTTATAGGTCAGTACATAGAGACCATGTATTTGCAAACTAAGTTTATAAATAGCCTAGGATTGCTTCTAAAAATTGTTGTATTGAAAATAAATGTTGTTGAAATTTAATCTTAAGTTTATTTCCGATTTTATTAAACAGTTTTTTTTTTCAATTAAAACTAGAAATTTACAACTTGAAGTTTGAAATAATAAACAATGAAATTTTAACTTTCATACTATTTTATGATTGAACTTTTTAAAAGATATTGATATCATAAATACAAATTTCCTAAAGAAAACAGTAAATGATCTTACAAATTTTCTGGATTTTTAACTTTTGCTAGCATTATACCAGTAAAATGTATTAGATTTCTATTATAAGAATGATAAAAAGCTGTTCAATGCAAGTTGTAGATTTTTAAAGTTAAATGTGATCGCATTTGTATCAATAAAATTGTACATTGTATATATTTTTTATTTTTCTAGTTATTTTTTTAGGAAACACAAACTACTATTGAAACTAAAATTTAAACACATTTCTGAGAATAATTCTGAATAAATTTTATTCTCTTAGTGTAGCTTACAAATAAAAACAGTTTTATTTAATTATCGATTGGTTTAAGTTAACTTATGTTAAAAGTTTTAGGTCATATATTTATCTAGTGTATACGAGTTGACTTGAAATGAAGAATTTATATAATATTCCTGCAATTAGTGAAAAATCTTAGTCAGAGTTGAATAAAAGTGTTTTAAAATATCCAACAATCTTCTATTAGATTTTTGTTTTGTTTTTAGAAGTTCTAAGGAACAACTGTTTGATCTTTGTCACTCGCAAAATCTCTGCCTCACCAATTCTTTTTTCTACACTGAATATTAACAACAAAATTCCTGGAAATGCCATCGCTACGACCACTATAATCAGCTAGACTTCCTTGTAGCAAGACGCAGCCTTCTAGCCAGTGGTTTATTGACAAGATCACGCCACAATGCTTACAGCGACAATATGCTGCAAATTGAACCTTTCTAGGAAATAATGTACTAGTAAAAAGAAGCACGTAAATTGCATTTAGACAACAGAACTATTTGTGTACTTGAAGAAGTCTTATAATTTTGACATTTTATAATTTAGATATGGACAAGAAAGTATCCAACATTTTTAAATTTATTGATAAGACCTCAAATTGTGATAATTGTTACAAGTGAAATGAAATAGAATTTCTGTAATAATTAAATGTTTTTCTTTGATATTTTGATTTAATAAATTTAGCAATGAATTTAAATTTGAAAACTAAAGTTACTTATATAATTTAAATATTTAACTTTTTGGTTTAATCTCTCACATTTAATTGTCAAAAATCATTTTTTGAAACGGTGCGATCTAATTTAATAACTGGTTACTTTTTTAATGTTTTAATCTCTTTAATAATTCTTTTTAATCAAATTAATACTTCAATTTGATAAAATGCTTCACAAAATGTGGTTACAAAGTAAATAAATCAGTTTTCATAATCTAAGAAAAATATCATTGATAAAAATTACCAAACAAAATTTTATTACCTATTAGTTACTATTTTTAGTTTACTCGAATGACAGCTGAGAAAAGGTTATCTTATGATGAATTTTGCTGAGTCATTGGATGTTTACTGACACATTTTATTGGTCTTATTGGGGTTTCTTCATTATATAATTGTTCAAGAAAAATAAATGTGATATAAATGTGGTTAGTAATTAAATATTATATTTTGAAACAATATGTTTTTCTACTAAACTGATAAATAATATATAATCTCGTTTTATCTTAATCAGCAAACTTTTTGAATGCTGTTTTTTCATCTTTATACCAATTTGATTTGATAAAGCTTTTAGCTTCAAATACATAAAGCATAAGGCTTTTAGTGTTAAAAATGCCGGGTATATCACAGTACCAACTCGAAAACCTGTTTTACATTACAGTAGTTTTAGCAATGAAAGTTGCAAAAAACGATTAGTTAGTAATAGTTAGCATTAATAATTATCAATCTCATTACATAGATTTATGTTAAATTGCGTTATACTCTGTCATAGGAGCTTCGATCCCATAGCTAGTTGATAGAATAGGTATTTCTGGGAATTTTGTTGTTAGTATTTGGTCTGGTAAAAAGAATTGGTGAAGCAGATATTTAGAACCTGACAAAGATCAAAGAGTCGTTCCATAAAACTTCTAAAAAGATTTTAAATAGAGCTTACATTAGATTTACATTAAATTTCGCTGTGTTATCCTCTGTCACAGTTGCTTCTCATTTGCAACATGTTGATAGAATAGGATCCTGTCGTCGGAACGACAGGTTTCTGCCGGACTGCCTCCTGCCAAATTTTGGCAGTGGCTTCACAGTGTGTCCGGCAGAGTCAAATCACAGTGTAACAGCATGGCAAGAAAGAAAGAAAAGGCAGTGAAAAAGAGGCAGTGAAAAAGAGGCAGTGAAAAAGAGGCAGTGAAAAAGAGGCAGTGAAAAAGAGGCAGTGAAAAAGAGGCAGTGAAAAAGAGGCAGTGAAAAACTGGCAGTGAAAAACTGGCAGTGAAAGAGCTGCTAAGTACGACGCCATAGACAATTCCATTAGTTTATAACAAATCATTTTGGTTTTTAGTTTGTGGGTTTAAGAAAGTTTAAAAAGCTCGTAAATAAAATATTTTTAAGTACATTCAAATCGAAAAGTTTATAACATCATCTTTATTGCCAATAATATAAGGATATAAATTTACATAGAAAATATTTTGTTTATTATAAAAAATTATTAATTAAATTGTAAACTTTCTGCAGATTTCAAATTAAATAAGTTATTACTTAAAAAAAAACTTTAAACATAGAAAATAAGGAAATACTTCAATAAACAATACTTAATGCAGAACAAAAAACTTAATAAACAGATTGTTGGATAATGTAAAACACTTCTATTCAACTCTGAATAACTTTTTTCACAAATTGCAGGAATATTATATAAATTGCTCATTTCAAGTCAACTCGTATAAACTAATTAAATGTATGATCTAAAACCTTTAACATAAGTTTACTTAAAACAATCGATGTTTCAATAAAACAGATTTTAATTTTTAGCGATTCTTTGCGGATATAAATTATTCATAATTATTCTAAGAAATATGTTTAAACGGTAGTTTCCAAAAAAAATTTTGTTTTGCTACATAACTAAGCTACTCAAATGCAATCTATACAATTTTATCGATATTACTCATATTTTAAATTTGAAAACATAAAAGTTGTACTTTAAAGTCATGACTTCTTACATTTGACTGGTGTAATCCTGAAAACTGTCAACGATCTAGAAAATTTGTTAAAAATTTGATTTATAAAAATAAAGAATGATTTAGAAAGTTGAGAAAAACTATAAGAATACTCAAATAAATTTGTTCAAAAATATTTGTTGACTGAATTCTGTAAGCTCAACAAAGCAGTAGATAAAAGAAAGTCTGCAATCATGTATATGGGATTTGATTTCGTTGGAAAGAAATGTGCACTGAACAATTCCAATTATTTAGACCCAATATTTGGTGACATGGTCAAGTAACCTTTTAATTCTTTGTTCTAATGCATTAGCTCTTTACTTCTACTTCAAAAATCTCTAGTCACTTTCAGCTTCTTTCTCAACTTAAAAGTTATTTTTCTTTATATCAAGTTATTGCTATAGTTAAAAACTGTAATTTTGAGGTGATTTCAATTTTTCAGTAAATTTATCTAACTTAAGAGTTTTCCCCTTTGGTTTTTTCCTACTGCTTTTGTTGGTTTAGCAACTCAAACGTTTTTTGCCTACTTCAAAGCGCGGTTATTCAAGCTATGAAATTCTTTTGAAGTGATGAGTATTTTGTCATGATTACATTCTTTCTCAAACTTACACATTTGTGTTTTCTTTTAATGATTTTTTGTTAACCTAAGTAAGCTGTTTTTTGTAGATTCAAAAATATTTCAATCATTTTAATGTTTGATCATAATTTTTTTTTTAACTCTAAGTTTTTTTTTGCTAGAAATAATTTACTTTTTAACTTAAAAATTTTAGTTTTATATAAGCTTCTGTTTTATGAGGTTAGCTGTTTTCGCTTTTTTATTGAGTGGCTTCAAGTTACATATCTACCAAATTTGTGTAGGAGACAAAAACCATTTGATAATGATAAAAGATAATTCAAGCTTCTTACAATTTAAGAATAATAGAGAAAGAATATAATTACTTTAGGGGTATAAGTAAAAGGAAAATTATAAATAAACATTTGATTTTTATATAATAGAAGAAGAAACTAATGAAACAGGAAGTGTTGCATATCACTTGTTAAATCTTTATTTAAAGCATTATTTTAGAATTTAGTTTAAATGTGATGCAGTGGTGAAAGAAGACTTCAAACTTTGGCTAACCTATTAGAAAGCTGTTACTCTACTGGTTTTTGATAAAAATGTTGAAAGATTTAATTCTAAATGAAGAACTTTTATGTACGAATGGGAGATTGGATTTTTTATCTCATGAAGTTGAGATGGAAAGAGTTATTATTTATTTTTAAAAATAATTCGAAGAGTAGATGATGCAGGAATTTCAAGTCTACCCTTTATAGACGATATTTGTATGAAGAATTGTGTATGCCACGTCTAAGGAAAAGTTTCCTGGTGAATGACATATGAAGGGATTCAAAATTCGTAATAACTTTTTCAAAAAGAGTCCCCCTCGTCGAAGATTTGAATTTTGATTTAGGACGGATGTATGTGGTAAAAAGCTTTAATAATATTCAAATGTTTCTTGTCTTACGTATATGAGTCAGTAAACATCCAATGAGTCAGCTAAATTCATCATAAGATAACCTTTTCCCACCTTATGTGATTTGAGTAAACTAAAAATAGTAACTAGTAGGTAATAAAATTTCTTTTGGTTTTCTTATTAATGATACTTTTCATAAATAATGAAAACTGATTTATTTACTTTGTAACCACATTTTGTGAAGCATTTTATCAAATTGAAATATTAATAACCTGCATAAGATTCAAAAATATTTTCATTTATTCAATGTTTAATCTTTAACTTTTACTGTACTGAAAAACTTAAAAATCAACAGCTTTATCTTACAGTGGATTGAAGATTACTTATCAGGTAGAATCCAACAAACTCGTGCTGAAAAATATTTATTTACTCCTGGTCATGTCGCCAGTGGTGTTCCTCAGGTTTCTGTTCTGGGCCCCCTTCTCTTTCTAATTTTTATTGAAGACCTTATCAGAAGACTAGTAGATGATGTCAGTGTGTTTGTGAATGCAGATGACATTAAGCTATCATCTTACTATCTTTCAAAACTTCAAACTGCTCTACACGTTGTAGAAGACTGTTCTATACAATGGTAGCTCAGAATCCAGCCCACAAAGTTTGAACTTATAACTTTCTCCCGTAAACCAGCTGTAAATTTCTTAACCCAATATTTCGTCAAAGGATTTATTATTCAACGAATATTTTCGGTCCTAGATCTTGGCATTACCCTATAATCTGACTTTAAATGGCACAGGTATATTTCTAAAATCTTTGCAAAATCAATCAACCCTATCTACCTTATTATAAAGACCTTTAATCCTAAGGATCCATACTTCTTTATCAATCTTTTGAAATTTTACGTATGTCCAATTCTTGAATATAATTTTAGTGCATAGATGCCATATCAAGTTAGTGATATCAAAAAAATCGATTCTGTTTAGCAACATTTACGAGATTGGTATGCAGAAAACTCAATATTAAATATGATAGTTATAAACATCGTCTCAGTTTCTTCAATTTAGATACTTTGGAAATCCGACGAATTAAATACGATTTAACCCTTATTTCTAAAATTAATCATTATTTTGTTAGCCTATCATTCGATACTTGCTTTTCCATTAACCCTTCCCTCAAGTCATATCAACTCACATGACACATATTACACCTTAATAAGCTCATATATCACCCACTAGGTTATCCATAGAAACTTTTTTCTCATGCAGTTACAAAATCTTTTTCACTACAGCTTAACTCAGTGTCTTCATCGCAGTTTGTGATCTTTTATTTTCTGATTTTTCTGAAGATTTTATCATCTGATTTATCAATTTATATTCTCGCCATTGACAGAATAATGAGAAATACATTAAAAATTATTTTCAAAAATTACTCTGTATGTAATTTTCAGTAAGTTTTTCTTAAAATTTCTTCAAACGTTTTGCTTAATTTTAAAATTTTTATAATTAAAAGTCTAAACTCTCTTTTATGCTTGTAAATTTTTTATTATCAAATCAAACAAAGTGACTATAATATAATTTATTTGACTATATTGTTACATAATTTAACAGCCAATAATATTTTGATAAGAGCATTCAATTATTCAGCATTAGTTTTTTATTGAGTGACATAAATAGATGAAATTTTAATTGAAATTGATTTTTTTGATTTCATTTGCCTTTGATTATATGATTTTAACTAATAAACTTTAAAATTTCATTAAGAAAACGACACTAATTTAATTAAAATAAGGGCATTGATAAAACTTCTGAGCTTAGATAGGATAATTCTTCTTCATTGACTGAGTTTTTTATTCAAAAATGTAGATCTACGGTTGAATTTTTTAGTAACAAAAAAAATATTTTGAAATTAACCTTATATTTGCTTTTATGATTTCTTATAGTAATTGGTTTTGTGCTATATAACTAAAAAAATCATTTTGGCAAATAACCTCTATTATAAATCATTGTTAGATCAATAAAAAAAATTTTAAATTGTAGTTTATAATACAAATGTTTTTATTACTTATCTTGATTTATTGAAGCTAGAATAAAAAAAGCCATAAATGTAATTGCTTAAGCCTTTAATTAGTATATTTCTATAATAAAATAGCTTTTGATCTAATATAAGTCTTCTGTTTGTTCTACTTATTTAATTGTTGGCGTATAGTTGCTTATAGTTATTTATAAGCTTCTGCTAAAAGATTTATTCATTATATTTTTATTCAGAATAATTTTCTTTTAAAGTTATTTCTTTTAAAATAATAAATTTAAAAAAACTAAAATCATTTTATTAAGTTATAAACTTTTTATTATTATTTTATAATAATTTTTTAAGATTTATTTATTGATTGTGTTAAATTTTAATTGATGTGATATTCAGATAAAAGTTTAAACAATGTTAATTCAGAAAAATTATTTTTTTTTGTGAATGATAATTTAATAATTCTTTTTGACTTTGTTTTTTACAAACTTTTGTAAACAACTTATAGAGTTTTTAAATGATAAATTCAAGTTTTTGTTTTATTTAACATAGTTATGAATAGCTTTTGGAATTAAAATTGTACTATTAATTTTAATTAATCCTCATATTTACAATTAGATTTAAAAATATTAAAATTCTTTTTATTAGTTTTAATAGGCTTTAAACTTTTAATTTTTAATCTTTGTACTAGTTATTATTTATGTATTAATTACCATAAAATATGTAATTATGACTAAAAGTAAATGTAAATATAATTTATTGATCCAGAAGCTCTTTGAATTTATGATAAACTAACTTGTTGTAAATCAATAAAGACACCAAAACTTTAGAATGAGTGGAGATCATTCAATCTATAGCTTAAGAATATTGGATATAACTTGTGAAGTTTGTGAAAATGTCCAGGGAAGTTGTTTTGTTTGTTCAAACTGCTTACAACAAAATATGGTTTGTGCTTTAATTCTACCCATTTCATCACCTCTTGATATAAAGAAGAAATTCGAAGATATATTTCTTCTTGATTCGTAAGTTTTATAGGTTTATGATTTATTAACTAAGTTTTGAATATTTCTTTTCCTTCCCTAACTATAACAATTTTTGTTGTTTCTTTTTAGATTAACTTTATAAAGTATGATTTAAGTAATTTTGTTGACAAGTGTATCATTTACTTTATTGCGTTTTTATATTCTTAGCTGCTATACTTATGCCTTCACTATGTTCTGTTTTTTAATTATTTTTGTTGAGCTATAAGACTTTTATTTCTCTGCATTCATATTGTGGTTGCTACAAGAGATGTATAGTTTGTTATCTGTAGCCTTAGCATTATTGTACAAATAAATAAATAATTTTGTTTATAGTAACAACTATAAAGTTTTTTTATTGGTTTTTTTTCTATTTTAAATATTTCCGCAATTAACTTTGTTATTTGTAAACTTAATGTTTTGTCCCTACAAAGTATTATTATTCTTTGCATTTCAATGCTTTCTATTTATCTTTAAAGTATTGTAATTAATTAAATGAGTTTTGCTGTTTTAATGATTAACATATTGAATTGATGCTACTTTTCAACAGTTTTGGACTAAAAAATTAAAATCTAGTAGTTTAAGATGAGTAGTTATTGGTTTAGTTAGCCTTTAGTGGTTCTCAAGATGTAACTCCTAAAATATTTTGATATAATTTATTTTCTAGCTAATATATTGTTAAAATTGTTATACAACCTCAAAAGTTTAACATTAAACCACTCAACAATTTTAATAACACACAGTGGATTAACATCTTTTTTCAATAGGGTAACTAAGGTTTGAAATCTTCTTTTTGACTTCATCATTTCATCAAAATTTTTAAAAAACATTTTGTTTAAGAAATATGATTTCAGTAATTTCCTTCACAAGTGAGCTTCCAGTCTTCATTTTTTAATTTTCTTTTGTTTTGTATTTTTGGTTTGTAACTTAGACTTACTTCTGCAGTGTTCCTATTTTCTTTTTTATGTTATTTATGTTAAGCTATGCTATTTAAGATCTTTCCATTATTTTTTTGCAACTATATTGTTCTTTGTTCATTATAAGAGCTGTATAACTTGGTATTTTCAGCTATGAATAGAATAGATAGATAAACTCAATTTTGTTTTGTTTCTTTTTTCATAATTTCATTCATGTTTTATGATCAATTATTTGTCATTTTTTTGGCTTTTAAACAACTTAAAATTATTTTATTTCAGCAAAAATTCATGTAAAATCTTTCTGTTGTTTAATCTTTGAATGAAATTATATTTCTTAGTTAATTTGACATTTTATTTTTTAGAGAAATATTACAAAAACTGCACCAAATTGAACTATATAAATCTTGGTTTAAAAAAATGTAAGTAAAAATTTTGTTGAAATATCTGATGAAATGATTAGTCATAAGTCTTAAAGTAATTTTTCGCTAATTTAAACAACTTAGTTGTTTTTAATAACAAATTTATTCTCATGAAAATTTATCCTGCAAAATAATGATTAAAAGTAAATAAGTTAATATTATTGTTCAAAATAATTTCAATTACTTTCAATTTTTTACAATATTTTTCTATCAAGTGACTAAATAGTAAATAATGAAAGTTTGAAATAATATATATATATATATTAATGAAACAGAATCTTTTATAATTACTAAAAATAAGTTTTATTTGAAATTTTGTTTTTTGATAAGAAATCTAATTTTAATTTCAGTATTTAAAATTTCTTATTAAAAAATAAAATTTTAATATTCTTGATGATTGATTTCTTAAATAGTTGAACTTCTCGAATTAGAAAATGGTTTTTAATGAATAACAAAGAATTTCAAAACTTTTTTTTTAATTTTTCAGCCATCTTCATTCGAAAAAGTTTTCTAGAAAACATTTCTTGGTTTGTTAAGAATCAAGTTATAAAAAAAAATTAATTTTATTCTTTGAAATCAGGATGAAAATATCAACTTGCAATTAATCAAAAAAAAAAGTTTAAAAGAGCAAGTTAAAGAGATGAAAACAATTTTAGAAGAAAATAAAAAAGAAAGAGATTTAAAGAAGATTGAATCTCAAAATCTTCAGATGTATATTTCAGTGCAAACAAAAACAAACGAAAAAATGAAAAAATTTCTTCAACTTAAAAAGGTTTTCTGAGAATTTTCTTGAAAAAAAGTTAAATAAATAAAACCACCCAACTAAATAACGATGATTTATTTTTAGGAGAAGTTAAAATCAAAATGTGAAGAAACAGAAAGACGAAGAAGTGAGATTAAAGAGATTCAGAAGCATCATATGAAACAACTTCTAACTGATATCTTTCCCATTGATCTTTTGTACCTTGATAGAAGGTTTGGATGAAAACTTGATGAAGAAATGTTTAAAATTGAAATTATTTTCAGCAAAAATGCAAATGAAGTCACTGCTGACCGAGAATTAGAAGAACAGCTCGACGATGCTAGAAATTTGGAATTTATCGGTGGTAACTGGGTGGCTAATGAGGTAAATTCTTTTTGATTTTAGAACTCGTTGGCTGCTCAAAACTTTAAGATTTTTTAATCTTATTTTCACATTGATGAAATTGTTCGTTTTCTAAACTGAAAAAAGCTGCTAATATTTTGTCTGTTGTAAAGTGATGTTGCTAGCTAATTGAAGTTGTTTAAGAAATCAAATTAGAAGATTTGTTTAATCTCTTCACAAAATAAGATTATTTCGACGATTTACGAAAAGTTGAAAACATTTGTCCTCAGCATAATTCGGATTTATACATCTACATTGGAAATGAAAAAGTTCATACAAGAGCTGATGGCAATTATCATTTATATGAAAAGTTGCTGGTAGATAAGAGCAAGAAGTTATTAAATCAAGAAGAAGATGGAACAACTCCGGCAAAATCTTCTATAACTGTAATTGAAGCAACAGGAGTAGCTCTCAGTTACACAGCTCAAATTCTGAGGGTCATATCTTCTCTTTTTGGATTATATCAGCAACACAGCTTCCATTACAAGTGATTTGATCTTTAATTGTATCTTCCATTAATTGATTTTCTGCAGATTGTTATGCGATGTTAAAACCAACATCAATCAATTTAGATTACTAGTAAAGTTGTTAAACGGAAATATCTTAGCTTTGTGTCTTCAAAACAAGATTGACATCAGATCTATCAGTCCACATCGTACATTGAGTAACTTCCGTCTCTTAGCAAACAAAATCATCACATCGGGCTGTGGGTAGGTGGCGGTAGTGAGCACTAACCTCTTCTTTATCGAATCTCTTTCAGTCGAGACCCAATCTTACCTGACCATGAACTTTTAACCTCTATCGAGAAAGCTTTGGGCTTTAATGAGATTTCAGAAAATGATATTTTTGATGAAGACTCGACTGAAGAGATGCTTTCTGATTGGGAGACTGTTAACAAGTAAAAATAATCTCAAAATAAATTGAATGAAATCTTTGAAAATGTTTTAAATTATCTGAGTGGTTTGCATTATTTAAAAATATTTGATGAAAGATCAACAAATCTCACTTTTATTTCTTTCATAAATATTTAATTGTTCACTTTTAACCATTTATATAAAAAACTTCAATTATTTACATAAATCAATTTTACTAAATCAATATTTAACAAAAAAAGTTTGACCTAAATCAGAAATATTCACAAAAATATTCCAACTTTCGATATAAATGATTTCATTAAAACTTAGAAATAAGTTAAAAAGTCTTTTATTGATTTTACAATTAGTAGCTGGTAGCAGCATATGTTCATTTCAATTTTATATCAAATATATGTCACTGAATGATATCTGCTAATAAAAGCTCTAAATTCAATAAAACTTTCTTTATTCTATTTTATCGATTTCTCAAAATTACATCGATTCTTTTATAGAGTTGTTTTTAAACTAATTTTTTCCTTCAAACAATACTTAGTTGAATCATTTTTACATAATTACTTAACTACTGATAATATTAGGAACTAATTTTTGATTTTCTCAAATTTAGTTAAATTTCAAAATTGAATTTTCGTGAAATTTTATTCATTTTATAAACTGAGGCTTACTACAGCTACCTGTAAAAATTATTCATTTTTTTGATAGTAAAACTTGTTTTTGCGGGTTTAAGTTGAGTTATAATAATAAGACAGCTACATCTAATATGATTTGATTTATATTAATAATTAAAAGACTTTTTTTTTCAAACGGAGTTTTCATTTTTTTTTTCAATGTAATTACAACAGTTTAAAAAACCATTTTTTCTTAAAAACTAATCTTATTAACTCATCAAATATATCTTCAAAAATTGTTCAGTTTAACATGTTTACAGCTCAGAAAATAGAATTAAAATCCTAAAACGAGATTAAACAACTTTTTATTCTATTTTCTAAAACTGTTTATTTTTTAGACCAATTCAAACCATTCAACCATCTTTAACAACCAGCCATGGTTTTTTCGAACAACCAGCCAGTCTGGTATCAACTGCCTTCTCCTATGCTAGATCTTGGTGGACAAACGATACAAGTTAAAATGTTGACTTCTGTGTATAAAAATTTATCGATTTTTATCACCACATGCTCATTTAACTAATCTTAATATTTTCAATGAGCATTTTTTCACATAATGCGAAGATTTTTTTCTAACTTTTCTTTGAATTCTAATTCAAATGTACTAAAAGTTTGAAATATGCAAATTTGATGGTTTTTCTATTTCTTTTTTTAGCTGCTTTTTTTATATCTGTGTCAATAAATTTTTTATTTCTTCTCAGATATGAATTTATTTACCAATTTCATAAACACATAAATAATTTAAAAACTTTAAATTACCTGTTTTCAATCTGTTTACTGCTTACTTATGGTTAAAACAAATTCAAGCTGTTTGTAGATTCACATTTACAATATGTTTTTAAGCTGAGTTTTTGTAAACAGACAAAATTTCGAGTTTGGATTCTATGGAAAAATTTCAAAATTTTCTAGATTAAAAATCTCAAATTTACCCCCATCAAATATTTTTCTTTTTCGACTTTTAGCTCTCCAAATTACAATGATTAAAAATTTATAAAAAGATTTATTTCTAGAAGAAACTTTTAGATAATACTTCAAAATTTAAATTTTAGATCATTTGTATTTAACAAACAAAAGTTTTCACCAAGCTGAAGCAGAATAACAAAAAAGCAACAAACATAACAAGATGAGTAAAAAAAACGAAAAAAAAAACGTTTTCATTGTAGTGTCAAAAAAACTTTCATTTTAATTTGTTTTTTTTTTGAAAACTAAACTTAGAAAGTGATCGGCTTAAGGTTGAAGTTTTTGTAGAATTGGGTTTAGAAGTCGGCGGTAAACCCTTCGCAGGTGTCTGGTGACTGTAAAAGAAAATAGTTTAATATTTTGAATGTTAGAAAATCACACTTTAATAAGTTGGTAGATTTGTGTATGTATTAGCTACGATATACATAATTTAAAAGTATAAACCTTAAAAATCAGTTGTTGCTTAATTTTCGACTAATCAAAAAAAAAGTAGAAAACTTTTGCTTGTTGAAAAATTATTATACTTTCAATTTTCAGTTTGAAAATATAACATTATAAAATTCTACTAAAAATCAACAGTATCAAATTCTATTTATAAATTAATCAAATAGTAAACAGCTTTGGTATAATCTGCTACTAAAAATAGATTAACTTTTTCAATTCATCTTTACAAACCAGCGCCTTATATTTAATAGCATTGAAATTAAAGCAAGTAAAGTTAATTGTTTGTCTAATATGTTTATTTGTATCAGATTGAAATAATAGAATCAGTTTTTGTTTCAAAATTTGAACAGCTTTAACGGATTGAAAAAATATGATTAATCATTTATGTTAATCTGATAAAAGTTTATCGTCAGTTCTACTTTCAATTCAAAAGATTATTGTAAAAAAGTTTCAGGAAATAATTTGTAAAAACTTGTATTGTCATAAAATTGAAACTTTTGCTAAAAAACTTCTGATATTTTTAGATAAGATGACATCAAAGTCTGTTGTATCAGATACATAAAAGAATCTTTGTCAAAATCATTATAATAGCTTTTAACATGAAACTTATCTTGTTTCATTTCAAAGATCAAATAGCTTGGAAAAGAAAATTTTAAATTTTTTTTTGAAACTTGCGAAATAATTATTTAGTTTGTAAAAGATCAAATAATCCTCACCTGCTTTTAAATCGATTAACATCTTTCTTCCATGGACCTTCTTCTTCTTTTAAATGCCAAATTGGATTAAATCCATTATAAACATTCTCATTTTTGTCTTCACATTTTGTCAGTAAATCGCTTCTCGAATTTAAAATAACTTTTCGAAACAAATTAGAAGTTTTCGAACTTTTTATTTCACTTTTTTTCGAGGCAAACTTCATCAATCCACTGAACCATCGAGTCTTTTTCGAATCAGAATCTTTTTTTTGAGGTTTTATTGACAGCAAGTACTCAGCACTAACCCTCAACTTCTCAGGCTTTCTCTGACACGCTTTTGGGCGCGATATGACGTCACAAACCGACTCCTTATCGCTCCCATCAGTCACCATCAACTCAAGAGTTGGTCTTTGATGTTTATTCTTCTGATTTTTGACAAGAGTCAGACGAGTTCCATCTGTTGATCCAGTTGATGTAGAAACAACAAAAGATGAGCTGGATGCAGCTCTCGATGGTCTTCGGATATTGAAAGGCGACTCAGAAGACCTGAATGACGTCACAGCAGCTGACGCGAGATCCGTATGATGTGAGATTGCCGATTCTAATCTTGTATCTAAATAACTGATCTGAAGGCTATTTGAGTCATAAAGTCGAAACGGAGCGTTAAAGCTATCAGCAAATCGCGATGATGACGTCATATGAGCGGATTTCGACGATTTTTTTGATTGATTTGAATCGATGTTTCGCGGAAGCGTGTAGCAACAATCCAATTCAGGCATCTTCTCGATTTCACAATCGGACGATGAACTGTTTGTTCCGGGCTTTTGATCATCATTTCTCCGCCAACTGTCAAAATCAGACTCGAACTGACTAAGATGAGTTGATGATTCAGCAAAGATGTCATCAAAAGACTTTGAAAAGCCATCGATGCGTTGCCATGGTGATCTGCCTTTAACTGCTTCCGGATATTTTCCATTTATCTGATCATTAGACATCAAATCATTTGTGACGTCATACGTAAGTCGATAAAAGTTCTGACGTCGATTAATGACGTCATCAACTTCGACATCCAGACTTGTAAATGAAATATTGTCGATAACGTCATCAGTTGAAGCGTCACAACCATCAGGAGCTTGTCGTGATGTTTCCATGACAGCCGAAGGTGGTTGAGGAGCTGGTGTGAAAGCTCCATCACCAATAGCAACCAGCTCCTCTTCTTCTAAGATTCGGCTCATCGGTCGCTTGGTGACGTCATCATCGAGAGTCAAAGGTCGAACTGCTGATGATGTCATGGTTGGTGGTTTCATTGGTAACAGCTCGCTTCGTTCTAGTGTTAGGATTGGTTGGATACAAAGTGATGACGTCATCGGAGTGACGATGCTGCCATGGCAACCAGTCGCCCTTCGACCTACATTTGACAACATCCGGGTCTTGTTTGTTGTTGGTAACATTGCAGGCCGTGACATCATCTGCTTCCGCGTGACGTCATCAGAGTCGGAAGTAAAATCGGAGCGATTAAAGATCACAGTGTCACAAGACATCTCACTTCCGGATGTAAAAGTCGTGAAGGAAGTTGGTGATTCATCAACCTTCTTCTTCATCTGTTTCTATATTTGAGTGAAATTGGATCACATAGTCTTCTCGAATCTTCAGACTTACTCTGCTCTTCTTCCGAAGGACTCGATGAATTCTAGAAGCCATCTGAACAGTGCTCAATGTGTCCTGATACATCTGGATGCTAGTAGATACATGAGCGAGGATCGAGACGCGACAATTGATGTTGCCTAGTAATTCACGAAGTACGCAAGTCAGTCGACTCTCTCTGTAAAAGACTAGTTGTCATGACAGCCGAGTTGTTGTAACTATGGAAACCTAAATGGGACATGTTTAGAGTTGTTGACGATTGCCATGATGACATGTCCTAGTGATGAGAAAGAAAGTGCGAGGGATTTGGAAGTTTTCACCAAATTTCGATCACAACTTCCTAAATCGATGAAGTGAAGACGGCTTCTGCTGTTAGCTGTTTCTGATGTTTAACAGTTTCAAGTTTTAACCAAATACTTGTCACTTTCAAAATTTTTATTAAAAGTTTGTTTAATTTCTAGCAATTTGTATTTTAGAGTGAAATGTCTGTTTTTAAGTTTTGTTATTCAATTAATAAAATCTATGTTAAAAATTTCAACAAATTTATTTAATCATAAATTCAATTACCTTCTTCATTCCGATAAAGATTAAGTGTGAAGATGAGATGAGAATGCCGTCTAGTCTGGATATTACTACGAGAGCCAGAACAACTGCGATTGGATATTGCAACGTCCAATAAGAAGCCAGCATCCGAGGCAGATGAAGCAAATGTCTCGTTCACATTATGCATCTGTAAATTTGTATCGACATTTTAAACGTTAAACCAAATTCATAAATATTTAATGAAAAAAACAACGACATTATCTGATGTTTGCACACATACAAATTAACAATTGTTTCCAGTTTAATCTTTTTAAGTGTAACTAAAACAAATATAAAGTTTTGTTCTTACTTGAGCACCCACAACAGGGTCTTCAACTACACGAATTTTCTCTCTACTGCTTCCTGTTCAATAAAAATCGCTTTTAAACAAATTTTGATGGTTTTTTTAAAGGGTTTTAGTCTGTAGCTCGTGTATCATTTTTGGTATCTAACAAGAGTAAGCTGTTAACTAAATGTTTGTAATACATAAAAACAATTTAAGTAAAGTTTAAAACGAACATATTTGAAACTATTTGAAGTATTTTAACGATTTGAAGCTTTAGTTGAAAGTTAGTAATCAATATTCCCTTTCCATTAACTTCTATGTTTTATTATTCAAGCTTTTTAATAGAATTTTCAATTTAAAGCCGTCAACGATAATGAAGAAAGATATCTTAAAAGCTGTCAGAGTTTATTTCTAAATTCGGAAATTAAAAAAATTACGAGGCATCATCAGACTAAAAGACTTCTAAATTACCTTCAGCTAATAAATCTTTCAGCTTTTCTGTTCTCCCATACACCTCAATTGCAGAAACTTTGACTTTATATGAAACTGGTACATGCCGTTTACGCAACTCATTTATAGATTGAAAGATCCAGCTAATAGCTGAAGGTATTATTCCAATTTCTTGTTTTTCTTCATTCCATTGTAATAAAGTCGAAGTTTTACCTGAAAATAAAATGATTTTTGAAGTATTCAGTAAACACAAAAAACTTTTCATTTAAAAATTAGCGGTAAAAGCAAACCTAGACCAGATTGTCCATAACATAACACTGTTCCGTCAGCTCCTTGTAAAACAGATTGAATAACGTTGTTAAGACTCGACAGATTTATTTCTTCCTGTTAAAATTTAAACGATCAACTTTAATTTTAATGAAAAAGAAAATTGCGATTTTTTTCAAAGAAAAGAACTTTGATTTGCTAAAATCATTTCATTGTTAGGCTTCAATAAACGTTACATTTAGAGGAATTTTACTTAAGTGCCTGAAATCGTTTCATTAGGCCTTCTAATAATTCAAAATGTGAGCTGTTAGAAACAATTTAAAGTCAGTCTCTTTGAAATGGTTGAGTTTAGCTTCTAAATAAAGAAACTAAATTATTTAAAATTTAACATTTGCTAAACGCTGGTATCTTACAGCTACAATTTCAACAAAAATTTTTCTGATGTTTATTTGAAAAACATTTTTAAAAATGTTGTTTAAATATTGATAAGTTTATGAAAAATATTTCATCCAATATTAGATGAAGTCAACAGTTTTTAACTCACTTTTACAAACTTTGTATATTCAAGTAAATAAAATATTATTGATCTAGTTTTGAAATTATCATTTAAGTTGAGTAATTTGTTATTATAAAAAAATCAATAAGACACCTGAAAAGTTTTATCAGAAAACACAGCGTCAAAAGAATATTTCTTTGGAGCAACATTACAACTTCTTTCAAAATCAGGATTGTAAATATTGATGTGTCTTTGATTACAATCAATTTTTAAAAAGTTTTTTCTTCTTCTTTTAACATCGCTTTTTGAATCATTTGGTTCTTCAGATTTTCGATTTGTAACTTTTAACATAATTTTGACCTGTAAATGACATTAATAAAACGTTTTAAATAATTAAAAACTAAACCATTGAAACTACATTGAATTTAATTAAATAATAACAATTAGCCTTATTAAAAGTGAAACAAACAAGTAAACAAAGTTCTTATTTAACAATAAGATAAATTCCTAGTTAGTAAAAGGCCATTATGGAATTGAAAGTATTCTTAAGGGACCTTGTCAAAAATCATATTCATTCAAATGAAAACTTTTTCATGTTGTAAGAGTTAGAGAGAAAACCATCTGTTAATTCTAGAAGAAATATGCAAAAAAGTTAACTCTTGTGTTTACAATAGGATAGTTCAGATTCAAGTATAAGCTAATTGTATTAATATGTCACGGAAAAATATCACTTCTAAATGACACTACTCCCTTAGGAGATATTCTAGAATTATAGAAGCTTAAAGATGTCAAAATGACTTTAGATGTCATATATTTTGTCACTTTTTCATTGAATCAAATTAATTATTAAACTGTACTTGGTATTTAAGCGAAAAGTCTGAAATCGAACTGTTTGTTGAATGAAAAGTGTTTTTTGACAACCACTGGGGAATTTATAATTAATTTCAATTCAATTTTAAACATTATTTGAATATTTTCAGTTAACCACAAAGTTTTTAGTTGTCGCTATGACTGATGTCATGTACAATAAAGTCTCCGCTGAATTCTCAAATTACTTATTTACAATTTTGTTGGTTTAACAGACAATAGTAGTGAATTTGTTAAATGTTTGAAAAGACAAACACAATATTTGTTGAGAGTATTACTTAAAGATCGAGTACTAAATTAAACATTACAAATTGCTAAAATAAGTTGAAGAGATAATAACAAAAGGTTGCTTTGAATATTTCTATTTTATTACTCTAAAAAATATTTATAGAATTATGAAAGAAACCAACTTTCCCGGATGTTAAATTTTCATTCTTGTTTGGATCTTGAAAGTCAAATAAAATATCTTTCAGTAACGAATTCGGGATCATCAACTGACTTTTATCCACTAAACTACGATAATCAGTTATCAATTGTTTTTGACGATAACTTTGTCCTTTAAATCTGTAATTTTGAACATGAACAGATTCTTGTCTTCTAAATCTTCCTTGAGGGCTAATATAGGATCGCTTTGATGACGTCACAGTCTTTGAAGGAATCTGATTGGTTGATGGAAACCAACCAAAATTTCTTTGGCTGCTTCTGATTTTAAATAGAAATTTATTTGAAGTTTTATGATCAAATAGAAATTTTATTATTATTCAATTTTGTAACATAATAATTGAAATAAGTTGATAAATAAATGTTCAAAACAATTCAGATTTGGTATTTTTCGGTGTGAATTATTCATTATTTTACAAACTGTATCCAAAACTAGGTTGTTTCAAAATTATTCATTTTTTTATAACTTTTGTGAAAATTAAAACAATTTTTCATTATACATCAAGAAATTGTTTATTCAATTATTTAGAGATCTGATAAAAGCTTCTTAAAAACTGAATTATATCAAATAAAAGCTAGAATCAGAAAATTATATTTAACAAATAAACTATCTTCAAATACAACAAAAATCACTTATGCCAATTTTATATTAAACAGTTTTATTCAAAAATTTATCTTTAAACTTAATCTTAAAAGTTAAAATGTCAATTTAAAAAGAATTTAAGTCAACAATAGATTTAATTCTTAAATTAAAAATAAGATTAAAAGATTAAAAATATATTTCGAATAATTAGTCTAATAATAGATTGTACTCTATAACTTAAAAGTATATAAAAGAATTATTTCATTATTTGATTACTACAAAAAGAAAGATTACCAAATAGAAATCCTTGATAAATAGGTGAAAGAAATTTTGTTAAAGTTTAACAAACATTTGTTACTAGTAAACTCAACAACATATGCTAATAATCAATATAATCGATGATTTTTACATTTTCAAGTTTAAATTCTACTGTAAATTAATTTGTATTAAAAAAATTGATTTTAGCAGAAAAAATGCTAACATTACGTTCAGGTATTCTAAGAAATAATTGTAATGATTTATAACATAATTAAATATGTTGGACATGATTTTAATGAATTAACCAAATTTTTAAACTTTTTATAATGAAAGTTCCAAATATTGATTTAGGATTTTTACACTAATAAGATTTAATTTTTTAAACTTAACAGTAGCACTCTAATTACTAGATTTTTATGAAATGAAATTAATTTTAGTGTTTAATCAATATTTCAATTTTGTCAAATAAATGAAATGAATAAATTAAAAGTTGAATAGTTTGATGTAAATGAAACAAATGATTCGAAAATTGATAAATTACAAATAACTTACTGAACATCTTGTTTGTATTTATTCATTCGTTGTATTTTTCAATAAAATTGTTCAAAAATTGAGTTAAATTTTGATCTAATAGAAACTTTTAGTGACTCCAAAAAAATTCCAATCATCATAATCTAAATACGATGAATCTTTCGTTGACTTTAAACATACTACATAATCAAAAACCTTTAAATGCTGAAAATAAAACTTATTAGAAATTCTTTCCTTTGAAAATAATCTAAAAAATTTACTTATTAGCAATTTTGTGAAACAAAAAATAGATTAGCTTGGAAAAGCACATTGAAAATAAATGTTAAAGTTAAAAAAAAACTATACGAGCTGTAATAAAGATAAAAAAATTTATATAATATGTCTTAGCAAATCAAAACTAGCTCTGATTTAACATCAATAAAGTTTTAGATAGATTTGATGACATTTGAAAAATCAATCTTCACTTTTCTAAATGATTGCAAAATAAAACCTACATCTAATCTACAGTATATTTATATGTGGATGAATCCAACACTTTTTTTGGCAAATGAAAATCTGTGAATCTTTGCTGGCAACAAGCGGATATAAGCTTCCGTACCAAAACTTCCAAGAAACTTGAAACAAAAGATTATGTTGGACTATTAACATAAATTTTGAAAGCTAAACTTGAAAAAGAAAAGCCTAGAGCATCTTGAAACTAGTATGTTTAGAGCTAATTTGATAAAGTATATTTAAAGCGATTAATATAATAAAATTCTTTCATTTAACTTTTATTCATTTATATCTTAATAATGTTTATTAAATATTCAGGAACCATCACCATGCAAATAATTCTTTGTCTAACAGACAAACTTTGTGATTGCAAAGATACTAAGGACTTGCTTCTTAATTTGTCAGAGATCTTCAATTCAAAACACCAAGTTAATATCTTACAAATTTGGCGTTTAGAGACAAAGAAGCTAAGGACTCGCTCTAAACAACTTGACTTTCAAACAATTTTCGGCTAACTACACTGAGCTAATAATAAAGTGTCTTAAACTGGTACCTTGTGCCAAAGATGCTAGACTTGTCTTCCTTTATGACCACATGACGGTAGCAAGACGGTTCAGATCATAATCAGCTCTGAGCCAACTTTTATTTAATTCATGGATTCAAAACTTTAATGAAATAATAATTTTTGAAATTTGTAAAACTTTTAAATAACTTGATTGAAGAAAAGGTTTAACATCTAAAGTTTTCTTTGAAAATAAAAAATATTAGATTTGGACTATTGTTGAAAATATTTATTTGAATATTATCAAAAAAATTTTATTTAATTTGATTTTTTTTAATAAAAATTCAAACATTTTGTTGTCAGTTTTCACGAAAAATAATTTTCTTTATTTTACAAAAAAAGTAAAAATTTTTAGATGGAGTTGGAACCGAAACTAAGTTGAATCGTAAACAAAGACTTTTCCAGAAGAATTGCCTCCAACAAGAAAATTAAGAGCTGGATGATGACATAAAGTTGAACAAATTGTTGTTAAACCCTCATCAGATAAAACTAGCCTCAAATTCAAGTTGGTATCGAACAAGTTAATCTAAAATCATAAAATAAAAATCTTGTGAGTGATCTTTAAATAAAGACCTGTCGTATCTTATCCATTGACCCCAGCATGAAAACATCCTCTCTCTCTGGGACCCATGTAGCCCTAAAAACTGATAACCAACGACCTGTAGTCATGTTATGAGCCACAGATTTGATGCAATTGATGGATGTCTCCGAGATTACGGATGTATCATAAATTCTTTGAGAAAAAAAAGTTGAAATAAATTCTGATCATTTTCAAGTTGAAAAGAAGAAATAAAAGAGATTTAAATTTATAAAAAAATTATTTTCAAAACTTTAAGATAATTTTGAAGGCATTTTTGTCGAAATGAAATTAATTACTTGATGGAATCATCTAATGATGCGCTGATAACATAGTTTCCAGTCACAGGTGAGAAGTAAGCAGAATTGACAGCTTTACTATGATGTCGGAGGCTAACCAGAGGATTGGGTGCCTTCTTATTAATGTTTCTGATGTCAAAGATCTTTACCGACCTACAAGATTAGATCTCATACAAGTATAAAGAAGTTTAGATGACACTAACCTGTCGTTACTAGCAGTCAGCAAGTAATTATCACAAGAAGGATGAAGAGAAACTGATTTGACGGTTCGATCATGAATGTCATAAAAGTCGTTCTCAGATCTAGAAATTGAATTGTTGAAAGATTTATCTGTATATGAGCAATTGTATGAGAATAGTCACGTGGCTAGCACTATATATAAGTAATTTAAGGAACTTATTATTTATATGATTAATATACAACACTTCTACACCTTACTTTTATATCCATTAAAAGAGATAAGCGCCCGTGACGTAATTCAAACCCTTTAGGGGGGTTTAAAGCATTTTCAAAAAGCTCAAAACATGTTTAGGAGGCTAAGAACATATCCAAGATAATCAAAGCATATTTAGGAGGATCAGGACATGTTTAAAGACCCAGAAAATGTTTAAAAAGCTCATGGAATGTCCAGAAAACTTAGATTATATCTAGGGCGCTCAAAGCAAGTTTAGAAAACTTAGAATATGTCCAGGAAGCTCAAAACATGTTCAGGGGGGCTCAAAACATGTTTAGGGGTCTCAGAGCATGTCCAGGGGTCTCATAGCATGTTTAGGGGGCTCAGAGCATGTCCAGGGAATTAGGAACATTTTCAGAAAACTCAAAGTATGTTTAGTAGGCTTTAAGTCTAAATTTAGCAAAAAGATAAGTTTAATAAGAAGTAATTACTGTGATGTTCTCATATCTTGGAAGGTGATATCTCCTTTCATTGTTCCAATAACCATTTTATTGTGATCAGTTTTAGAGATTTCAAAACAAGAAAATGAATTATCATAATCATTTACTAGAGCCTAAGAAATAAAAATTTCATTAAAAAAAATAAATAACAAAAAGTGAAAACTAACAGATTGAAAAGAAAGTTTGTTCAAATCAGCAATACGAATACAGCCATCATAGCCAGCAGATACTAAATGATGAGGATTGCTTGGATGAAACTTTAAACTTCTTAAAGATGCAGAATGTGCTCGAAAAAGTTGACAATTTTCTTCTGAATTTGATTTCGACTTGTAACAAAAAAGTGAAATTTTAGATTAAAATTACAAAATAAAACATGCTGTGAAAAGCAAGCAGGTAATTTATTATTTTATTTTCTTCAACGCATGACTGCAACAGCTCTTAAGCAAACACAGAAACATGACTGCAGAGAAATAAAAGGTCCCAAGTACCACAATGTAACATAAATAATGTTAAAAAATAGGAACATTACAGAGGTACATACAATTTATAAATCAAAAGTACAAAATAAGTAGAGAAAATAAAGAAACTGGCAGCATTATATATCACTTGTTAATAAAATTACTTAAATCATAATTTCTTAAAGATTTTTTAAAGAGATTATAGATTTTGATGTAATGATGAAGTCGGAAAAATGATTTCATATCGTTGTTACCCTATTAAAAAGCTGTTACTTCTCTAGGTGCTAATAAGGCTTTTAAGTAGGTTTATTATGAATTTAAACCTCTGAGAGTATACAAAAGATCACGATATTCAAAAAAGTCCTTGAAAATAAGATGACAGATCTCATTAATGGTTTTAAATAGCAGAAGGAAGTCATATATATAATGATAAGAAAGGAAAAATATAGATTTAAGAATAAACTTATTAGTAAGTAAACCATCTGATAGTTGTAAAATTCTTAAAAAGTAAAATCAAAATTGAGAATTTTTACAACAAAGCAATGAATGAACGCAAAAAGTAAAAATAAAAGTAAATATGACAAATTAAAAACTAAACAAATTAAACCAAAAATTTCAAAATCTAAATATCATAATACAACTTTTCCAACAGAGAAATAATTATGTTTGGTGATTGAAGGTACTTAGGGCTTGTAGCAGGTAATGTCAGTATGCTCGTCTAGTAAATATTATCTTAATATCTAATAGTGACATTAATGTTCCTCACAAAAAAGTGAGATAAGAATGTTGACTGAAAAGAAGAAATAATTGGCCTACCACGTTCCAAAGTGACAAATATCCTAGTTTGTCACCAGCTGCAACTAGTTTTAAATCACATTTGGGTGAAAGTTCCAAACAAGTTATTCGATTATTCATCACTTTTTTATAGAAGCAACCTTTACTAACAGCTTTCTTCATTTCATTGATATAACTACAAAAGGAAAATAAGAACAAAAAGAAGACATATTTCAGAATCAATACTTTGTTAATGAAGAGGTATCTTCTTGACGGAAATCTTCTTCTTCAGATTGAAGGATCACTGAAAGATCGCGAACCTTTTTTTCCGTTTTTATGTCTCTGTGTCCGTCGTCAATTGAAATCATTTTGTGCTCTAATGTTGAGACCCGATCCTAAAACCATCAAATTAAAAAATTAACAAATAACAATTTTCTTTTTACATATTTTGTTGGTTCTTCATCTTTTAAAGACTCTAAATTTGATAAAATTTTCTGCTTTTCTTCTTCAGTTTTAACTAAACGAAGGGACCTTCTAGTCGGCAGACTTTCAACTAAAAATTGAAAAAAAAAGAAAATTATTTAAAAAGTAAACATTGAAAGATAAAAACAAGTCAAAATAATCTTAAAAATTCACCTTTTTTCAGCTTGCTTTTAGGTTTAGTAGTTTTTTTTCTTGATACAGAATCAATAAATTCAGTTTTAATATCTTTAATATTCAAAGTCAGCAATTTTTGCCGCTTTTCAACTTCCAATCTCATTCTCTTTTCTTTAATTTTCATCCAATTTTCCTAAAAAAAATAATTGAAAAAACTGAAACAGAAAAAGAAATTAGTTTATATTACATAATAATCTTATCACAATTTAAAATTAATTTATCTATAAAATAAATAGAGAAAGAACAATACCACTGTAGAGGTATAAGTAAAATATAAATAAAAATAATAATATGAGGAATAAAATAAGAAAATTATATTTAATGAATAATACTTAAAAATGAAAACATTTACTTCATCACTTTCATCGCTTGAGGAAGATGTATCTGATTCCATTTGTCTTTTTGAATCATCTAGAAAAATTTAAGATTTTATTGTTTGTAAATAAAACAACAAAATCAATGATAAAATTCAATCATAATTAAATCAATACATTATGATAGAAATACTTAAAACTTTTTATTAAAACACTTTTGAAATTAAAGAAATATATAAGAATATACTTTAAGACTTTTTAAAAAGTAATTTTTTACAACTTTATCAAAACGAATTAATTAAAAAATGCCTTGAATTTTTACTAAAAACATTTATCAAATATAAATTAATTTTTACTTAATTTAGATCTAAACTTTATGAAATAAAAAATCTTAAATTAAAAGACAAATAAATTATTAATACAAATAATACTTTAAAATTAAAAAAATTATCAACTTTCATATTTAATTCGGTCTTTTATTCCAAATTTTTCTGATTTCTCTTCCATAATTTTATAGTTTAAGCTCAAGAATATCTTTATAAACAATTTCTTATTCTATTTCGTAGATTTTAGCATTTAGCGGGCTTATCAATAAATCGTCACAGTACAAAATGGCTTTAAAACATATTTTAATCTTTCGATAAAACCATATATGCCGTAATAAGAAAAAATCATATATATATTATTCATTATTAGTAATTTTTTACAATTTTAAAATACATTATTTTTTTCATTTACTGGCTGTTTAAAGTAAACCAGTGACTAGCTTAAATCTTTTTTATATTGTAGATATTTATATTGTTCCACTTTAATTATATTTTGAATTTAACAATAGTGAAGAAAACAACTTGTAGTTGCAATTTATATAATTCAAATGTTTTTTGAAAACTTTTCTAATACCAATTTCTAATGTAAGAGATTACTGTTTGAGTAGTCTTGCTTTTTTTTGATAAGACATTTTTAAGATTCTTATTAAAATCTATTTATCTTTAAATCATTTTTTTATTTCTGCATATTCATCTACCTGACAAAAATTAATTTAATTTTGCAGCTTTTTCCAGTTTTAATTCTGTATATACCAGAAAAGAGTAATAAAAGATAGGTACGTAAATTTAGTCAAAATGTGAAACTTTTCAGTTTACAAAAAGTCGTTGTAAGTTACATTGCCACTGACAGGTATGTTTCCTACGACAAATACTACTTTTGATTATTAATATTCTATAAATTATACGATTTCATTAACAGAAAGTGAAAATATATTCAGCCACGTTTATATAATCATCTGCCCTAATAATCATCTATACTGTGACCTGGTTGCTGTATATTCAGTTGAAGACGAGGTACACTCAAGTAAAAGACAGTTTTTGGAAGTGTTATATTTTATTTAGCGGGCAAGAACAAAATGCATTTCTTTTCAACAAGATTTTTTCATACAAAGAATATTTAAACCTCATATGTACAGTTATCGTCTTGTGTTTCTTTTTAATATTTTAAAGATAATTAATTTAAAGAATATTTCAATGCTTAAAATATTTGAAATATCTATCCAATGTGTGTTTAGATTGTGATCTTGTTATAAAGTTTTCGATTAAACTATTGAATATAATTTCGATTAATAAATTTAAAGTATAAGTTATTTTTTAACAACTTTTGCGCTCTGACCAAAATTTGCATTTCATTCATGTAAATAGAAAAGTGTCACAGAAATATGATTATTTTTGGTTTAGGCTAATTGCAGCTCTGCTAGTAAGAATTTGTTTTCTTCATTTGCCAACTTATAAATCAGCTAATAGGCTAACAGTTTTACCAAAATGTCAGTTCAAAGAAAATCGGATATTTTTTATGATTTAGAAAATTGTTTTCAAATTGAAGTAAATACTTTGAAATATATTGATAACTTTTTTAATGTATCTTGAGTCGCTTAGTAATAAAAACTGCTAAATCTTAGAGTTAAGAGACACTAAAAGCCTTATTCTTCTAAGTATAAGTAATGAAGAAGTGTTGCAAGGAAGAAAGAGTTAGATGATCTGAAGTCAGTAAACAGGATGCAACTATTGTGTTTAAGTGTAATAAACCAACAAGCATCTCTTAGACATTTAAAAAATCTTAAAAAATGGTTCAGCTACTTACCCAAAAGATGAAACTATATTCAGATGGCAAAATTAGTGAGAAAGCTATCATCATGTTTGCAACAGATTGTTTAAAAAAACTCTTATTCAATCTAAATAACTTAAACTAAACAGTAACGACTAAACCAGTTTCTTCCAAAATTAAAAAAAGACTTAGCGTACTACTCGATGATACTTTACAGATAAGAATAAATAAAAGTAAATCTCTTTATTAATGAAAATCATTAATATCATTTCTTATGTTGCATTCCGTTTATGGTACAGTAAAAGGAATAGATTTAGGAATAGGATTTATTTCAGAATTTCATGAAGTTCTTATATAAAACGAAGCTAGAATTATCAAAACTGTCTGCAGTGGAAGCTGATGCTTGTTCTTGCATGATCAGGTTCAAACAAAGATTTCAAGGACTTATTATGAGTGTTACAATCTTACTTAAGTAACATGGCATCATCGAACTTTGCAGCAAGAACTCTTTGGATAAGCCAAATGTATCATCAGTAGTAATTACAACAGTACACTGGATCAAAATTAATTAACTGAATCATCATAAGCTTAAAAATTTTCTTGTTGCTGTTGATGACGACTGTGCTGACCTGGTAATGTTTGCAATACTACCAATCCGTGCTTCATATTATTATTAATGCCTTTCTTTAAATAATTTATGATCTTATTCCCGAAGTCGAGTTATTCATAGGAGGAAAGAAGGACTTGATTTATGATTATGACTTGCTGATATAGTATATATGATTAACATTATCATGCTGTTTTCATTTGTAGATAACTTCTTACAAGTAACAAATTAGCTGTTCCAAAAGTATCCAAATAGTGTTGACTCTTATTAAGAAGCTTTCGAAAGTACAGCTTGCTTGTAAAAGTACATCTTACATCTCTAGGAAGCTGATGAATCTTTCAGAACACTTTGTAGATTTTTAGTAGACGACTTCAAACGTTGTATAATTAAGATCAATTCTTTTTATCTTTAATTGGATTTAATTGCTGGAAGTTTCTAGAATTAATTTGGAATTACTATATATACAAGTATGTTTCAGACTTAAATAAGATTTTAAAGATTTGAGGACTTTTGGAATTATTTGAATCAAAAATCATTCTATTTGAATAAGGTTATTCAGGTTATAGGTTGTTAGGATAACAAATTTATTCTGATATTGCTTATAAGCTTTGATAAAACTGTTTTCAGTAAAGGATTTGTATATTTTTTGTGATCATATCTGGATTAGAAATCAATTTGGACTTTTTATCATCTTCAATTTCTATATACTCTATTTGAATAACTGCTAATAAGCTGTGATTAAGTTTTGTGGTGTATTTATTTATTATTATTTATTATATATTATTAACTTGGTATATTTGTTTATAAATTTATTTATATACATATCACATACATTTATCTGACTTATAAATTTCATACTTTGGTGGGAGTTACTAAAAATCTATCATGGAAACTATGGTAGATACAAATGGCAGGACCTTGCGGTCAAAAGCTCCAAAAAACCCAAGCAAACCAAGTTCTTCAAAACAAGCTTGCAATGGCAATTGCCAAGCTTGTAACAAAACTTGCTCTGGTGAAGATATGGCAATAGATTGCATCAAATGCCTCTCTAGGTTTCACCTCACTTGTAGTGATGTGAATGAAAAATTATATGATATATTTGAAAATAATAAAATGCAGCAAGTGGGATTTTGTTGGACCTGCATTAAATGTAGATCTATGGACAAAACAACTACCTCGTCCAACACTAACAAAAGCCTATTGTCCGACATCAGCAACACCATATCCACTGAATTGGCCAAATTAAAATCCGAAATTGGCAACGATGTTGCCAAAATCAATGAAAAGATTTCTATCTTATCAAAATCTATGGATGAACTGGATGCCTCCACAAAGAAGCCTCTCACATGGGCCTCAGTTGTTGGTAATTCTGGATCCGAAAAAAATACTAGCGTGGTGCAACTTCTTGCCAAGAAGGTTACTGACACGCACAAAAAACTTACTCTGGGCCGGGAGGATAGAGAAAACAATGTCATCATCTTTGGTGTCTCCGAGACTGATAAAGATGATGACATCAAGACTTTTAATCAAATGAGCACTCAAAGCCTTGGTTTTGTGGACGCTCCAAAAGTTTCAATGATCAGACTCGGGGCAAAAAGATCAAATCATAAAAGACCGTTAAAAGTGTCCTTTCAGGAAAGATGGGACAAACGTAAGTTTCTTGCTAAGCTGTATAAGCTTAAGCAGGACGAAAAATTACAGGGCATCAGAGTAGCACATGATATGTGTGAAGATGATCGCGTAGAAAATAAGCGTCTTCTAAAAGAGGCGTACAGCCGAAATCAGAAAGAGCAACCAACTGATTTCAAATACAAAGTTCGAGGTCCACCATGGGCTTTAAAGATTGTGAAGGTCTTTTCAAAAAACGGAAGTGCAAAATAACCACTGGACCCACATCATCCTTATTCAACCTCTCTTCGCACAAAATTATTAATACTATGCTTCCAGCTCAAGATACCAGTACACAGAAGCCTACCACCAAATCTTACAAGTGTCAAAAAGACAATTTTTCTATTATATTAGGTATGTTTTTCAACGCACGGTCAATTGTCAACAAAATTTTCGAATTGAAAGCTCTTTTGCTTTCTCAAGATTTTACATTTGTTTTCATTACCGAAACTTGGTTGAAACCCTTTTATCCTGACTCCTTTCTGGATGACAGTGATCTTTTTCGTGCTTTGCGCTGTGACAGACTGTTTGATAGAGGCGGCGGTGTTTGTGTAATCTATAAAACATCACTGGCACCTATGATTTCAAGAATTAAGATAAATACCATTGACTGCCCAGGATTTGAGATTATTGCTTTCAATTTTCATTACTCAAAGTCTAAGTTTTCCCGCTTTATATGTACCTACCTACCACCGTCTAAAGTTAACGATGAGGTTACTATTAAGGCCTTATTGAAGGTTCTAAAAAGCCTAGTTTGTCCTGAGATTTATATTCTTGGGGATTTTAATTTTAGTAGAATTGATTGGAATAACCCAAATTTAGCATTCAATGGAAAATTGTTTAATTTGAATGGAGACAAAACTAATTCAGCCAATCTGAGTCATGTCTTTGTAAACTTCCTTGATGCCAATAATCTATCTCAGATGGTTACTTTTCCAACCCAAGTTAGTGGTAATACTTTGGATCTTCTCATCACATCAAAACCTGAGAACGTTATCTACGTTGATCAAAATGAACCTTTTGCTCTGACATGCGATCACAACATGATTGAATTCAAGCTCCATCAAACTTTTTCTACGAACGTTAAAACTCCAAGCATACGGAACTTTTATCGTGGAAATTATAACAGTATAAACAAGTTTTTATCAGGTGTTGACTGGATTTCTGTTTTCAACTCTACCGAAGACATCAATGATATCTACTCGAGGTTTACTAACATTGTTAATGATTCAATTAAAAAGTTCATACCTTTATATAGAGTCAACAAAAAACCACACTTGCCAAGATATTTAAGGAATTTACAGCATTTGAAAAACCTCTTATACAAACAAACTAAAGCAGATCCTTCCATCAAACCTCTATACAAAGATCTTTGTCTAGTCTACAAGAAATCAGTTTATAGCTTCTATTTAGGAAAAGAAAGTGCAATCTTATCTTCACCTAGCAAGAAAACGTTTTTTGGCTTCATTAATTACAAGCTAAAGGCGAAATCTCATCTACCTCCCTTGCTTGATAACGCCAATCAGCTGGTGATGGAACCAAAGAATAAAGCTGAATTGCTAAACAAACAATTTGAAAAGGTTTTTATAACCGATGATGGCAATACTCCTACTATTTCCTACTCCAATATCCTTTCAAATATCTCTGAGATGGTAGATCTAGACATAACAGCTGATATAGTATCTAAGGCTATTTCTTCTCTAAAATCAACAGTTTCCAACACCCCAGATCAAATCCCAGCTTTGTTTTTAAGAAAAAGTACTTCTTCTTTATCGCTACCCTTATCGCTACTCTTTAACACGACTCTTAAGCGGGGAAGACTTCCACAAATTTGGAAGAATGCTATTATTACTCCAATTTATAAGAAGGGTCCCAGAAACACTGCACTTAACTACAGACCAGTTTCGCTGACTTCGGTTATCTGCAGAACTCAAGAACACATCATTCACAACCATATAACTAGCCATTTGACGGAGCATCATCTAATATCTGATGTCCAGCATGGCTTTGTTAAGCAAAGATCTTCTTTGACTCAACATCTCAATTTTTTCAATGAGCTTACAGCTCATTACGAAAGTAATACTCCATGTGACATCATATACCTTGATTTTGCTAAAGCTTTTGATTCTGTTCCACACAACAAGCTCATTACTGTATTGAAAAACATAAAAATCAGCAACTCTATCTTAAAATGGATTGAAGATTTCTTATCAGGTAGAACCCAACGAACCCGTGTAGAAAGATCTTTATCTACTCCTAGTAAAGTCACCAGCGGCGTTCCTCAAGGTTCCGTCCTGGGTCCACTTCTCTTTTTGATTTTCATTGAAGACCTCATCAGAAGACTAATAACAGTAGACAATGTCAGTGTGTTTGTGTATGCAGACGACATCAAGCTATTATCTGGTTCTCACTCAAAACTCCAAACTGCACTTAATATTGTAGAAAACTGGTCTGCGAATTGGCAACTTAAAATCCAGCCAACAAAGTCTGAAGTTATAACATTCTCCCGTAAGCCAGCTGCCAACTTCAGCAACCAATACTACATCAATGGATCTATTCTTGAACGAGTATCCTCAGTCATAGACCTCGGCATTACTCTGACATCTGACTTCAAATGGCACAGTTATGTTTCCAGAATCTTTGGAAAATCTATCAGGCTTGTCCACCTCATCATAAAGACTTTTAATTCTAAAAATCCATGGTTTTACGTGAACCTTTTCAAACTGTACATACGCCCTATTCTTGAATACAATATCAGTGCATGGATGCCATATCAAGTTGGTGATATCAGAAAAATCGAATCTGTTCAGGCAAAATTTACGAGATTGGTTTGCAGGAAACTTAATATCAAATACGAGAGTTATAACCATCGTCTCAGCTTCTTCAATCTAGATACTTTGGAAATCCGAAGAATCAAATACGACCTTATTCTGATTTTTAAAATTATTCACAACCTAATTGATCTTCAGTTTGATGACTTTTTCTCCATTAGTCCCTCCCTCAAGTTATATCAACTTAGAAGACATAAATTACATCTTAATAAGCCCACTCCACCAGCTACGTTAACCAGATTAAGTTTTTTCTCATACCGCACAATCAGTACATGGAACAATCTGCCATCAGAGATTGTCATGTCAAAATCACTTATGCTGTTCAAGAAAAAGCTGAATTGTTATAACATCGCCAACATTGCCATTTCTAAACTGTGAATTTTTCTATTTTACAATACTATGATTCTGTGCAATTCTTCATTGTCATATGCTTTTTCGTTTACACGTCAAATAGATCTAATTTGTGAGAATGTGTGTTAGCGAGAGGTGCTCTCTTTAGGCACCCTCCTTCACATTTATTGTAATAAATAAATAAATAAATACTTATTTCAGTTGTTAAATTGATAGATAAGGAAAACAATAAAATTAAAAGTCTTCTAAATGATTGAGTAATAATAAATCACTCTAAAACAAATTAAAAATATAACAATTACAAGTTAAAGCTAATAAAATTTAAGTTAATAATATCTATCTAGATGCAACATAAATAATGTTCTAATTTGTGTTTATTTTAAAACAAAATTCTACTAACCTTTTATCATCTGTAGGTGGCACAATTGAATTGAAAACAACTTTGTTATTTGATCTATCTACCATTTTGATGCAATAAACAAGTTAAGTAACTCTACCAACTGTTGATGTTATATAAATGAATTAGTTGATTTACAAAACAGTTTATGTTTATAAACAACAAACATTTTAAGATATCAAAAAAAAAACATTTTGATCTAACTAAGGTAAGTATTTAATAATTGCAAACGAAGAAAGTAAATCAATAAAAGATTATCAACTTCTTAAAAATATTTTCATACAAATTTTCAGAAGTGAATAAAATCTCCTAGTCCCTAATTATAATAGTAAGGCACCTAGCAGCCTTGTATAAAACATATTATTATCAATTATTAAATAAAATATAATATTAAACAGTGTCTATTTAAAATTCCAGCAATACAAAAACTATTTTTCCTGGAATCAGTATCATATTTAGTCATCTTTAAATCTAAGAATTCCATAAAAATTGTAAAAGTCCTCATGTTTAAAATGGTTATAGGACTTGATAAAAACAACAAAATGTATGGCATATATAAAATAAGCATAATATTTATATTATAAAAGGTATTTATTAATGTATAACAACAATTGTTATTTGGAAAAATTAATTAATTATATAATTTTTCTATAGATTTATTAAACAGTTTATATTCAGTCATACCAAATGTATTATACAACTTTATACTTTTACCTTATCAAAAGTACAAAAGTTGAAATTATATTAACTATTCTACCAACATGAAAATTTAATAAAGTTATATACTAAAAAGAATAAAAAATTTACTAAAAGATTTAGATATTATAAATAAAGATATTCTGATATCTGATTCAGTTCTTAGAAACAAAAGATTAATAAAAAGAAATCATAAAATTCTACAGAGACATTTTTTTACAGTTAAACAAAAATGTTTAAAACTTTTAAATAATTAACAAACAATTAATCAAATTTTACACCACTAATACACTAAACTGAATTATGTGTAAAGTAGCTTAATATTAAAGTAGTATTTAAAAGACAAATTATAATTATTCAATTAAAATTATTTATCTAATGTTAGAATTTTCAAAAATAGCAAATACTTTTGCCATTCTAAAATCATGTAATGATTTATAATTCAGTTGAAACCTGAACCTCTTAAAATTATCCTTTAACTATCTCAAAAAGTTTAAAAAACTTATTTTCAAAATCAGTACAACAAAAATAAAGCTGATATTAAACAGTGGTAATGATATTAGTCAAAACATAAAGATGAAACACAACACATAATCTCCAAAAATATGATGCAATATGACATAAGCTCACTAGAACTTTTCTTCAGTGCGAGATTTCAAAAAGTAAAAAATGTAGCAGAAAATAAATTCTAGAAAGCACGTGATTAACTAAATAAAAATTGGTACATCCAAGTTATTTGTGCTGACGCGCTCTCGATTAGTTGCCCCGTAAAACCTGCAAACTCATTTAACAGCTGTTTAATAATTTTACATCCAATCATAAATCCTTATAGGAATTTTAGATTAGATTTTTATATTTTCTCTAATATTTTGTGTAAATATTTTATGTTATATTGTATAGGGATCGCTAAACTATCACGTGTTGATTTCTTTTTTATAAACTTAAATATGTATAATAGGTCTTTTGTGAGCTTAGTAGGTGGGAAATTTTATTTCGAGAAACTGTTAAAGTTAGATTCATCATTCATTAACTTCTTGTATAATCTAAGCAAACTTACACACAAGATTGTATTGGAACTAGTAGCGTGTTTTATTTATTTCAATAAACGCGAAGGAGGGTACCAGAAAAGAGCACCTCACGCTAACACACTTTCTCACAGATAACATCTATTTAGCTAAAAATATAGAAAGTAAAAGATGTAACACATGGTATTTCGATATCACTCAAAGCATATAACAGTGAACAGTTACATGGAATGTTAATATTATAAGAAAGAGAAAAAAATCACAGTTTAGAAATGACAATTGTTGTAATATTATAACGGTTCAACTTCTGCTTGAATATATCGAGTGACTTCGACATGGCAATGTCTGATGGCAGCTGATTCCATGTATTAATTGTGATCTATGACAAGAAATTTGCTCTGACCAATGTACTGGGTGATATAGGCTTATTAAGGTGTAATGTGTGTCGTCTGAGCTGATATAACTTGAGGCAAGGACTAATGGAAAAAAAATCAGCAAACTGAATGTCAATTAAACTGTGGATAATTTTAATAATAAGAATCAAGTTCGATTTCCAAACATTCTAAATTGAAGAAACTGAGACAATGTTTATAACTATCATATTTAATATTAAGTTTCCAGCATACTAATCTCGTAAATGTAGCCTGAACAGATTCGATTTTTTTGATATCACTTACTTGATATGGCATCCATGCACTGACATTGTATTCAAGAATTGGACGTACGTACAATTTGAAAAGATTGATAAAAAAGCATGGGTCCTTAGAATTAAAGGTCTTTATAATAAGAAAGACAAGATTGAATGATTTTCCAAAGATTTTGGAAATATAATTGCGCCATTTAAAGTCAGATGATAGAGTAATGCCAAGGTCTAGGACCGAATATACTTGTTGAATAATAAATCTATTGATGGAGTATTGCTTCAAGCAATTTACAGCTGGTTTACGGGAAAAGGTTATAAGTTCAAAATTTGTGGGCTGGATTCTGAGCTGCCAATTTGTAGACCAGTTTTCTGATGATTTTAACTGATGATTTTAAAGAAGAAACCGCCTTAGATACCATATTGACCGTTATGTCAAGATCTACCATCTAAGAGACATTTGAAAGAATGTCGGAGTAGGAGAGAGTACGAGTATTGCCATCATCGGTTATAAAAACGCTATTAAATTGATTGTTTAGCAACTCAGCTTTAATTTCTGGTTCTATCACAAGCTGGTAGCTGTTTTCACGTAAGGATGGTCTTTGAGATCTCGCCTTAAGCTTGCGATTTATAAAACCAAAAAAACGTTTTATTGCAAAGTGAAGAATAAACTGCACTTTCTCTTCCCAAATATAAATTAGAAATAGATTTCTTTTAAACTATACAAAGATCTTTGTACAGAGAATTGATGGAAGGGTCTGTTTTAGTTTGTTTATATAGGAGGTTTTTCAAATGTTGTAAGCTCTTTAAATTTTTGGGCAAATGTGGTTTTTTGTTGGCTCTATAAAAAGGTATGAATTTTTCGATTGACTCTTTAACGATGTTAGTAAACTTTGAGTAAATAGTATTGATGTCTTCGGAAGAGTTGAAAACAGAAATCCATTCAACCTCTGATAGAAACTTGTTAATGCCATTATAATTTCCACAGTAGAAATTCCTTTTGCTTGAAGTTTTAACGTTCATAAAAAAAGTTTGATGGAGCTTGAATTCAATCATATTGTGATCGCATGTCAAAGCAGAAGGTTTATTTTGATCAACGTAGATAATATTCTCGGGTTTTGATGTGATAAGAAGATCCAAAGTAGTACCAATAACTTGGGTCGGAAAAGTAACCATCTGAGATAAATTATTGGCATTGAGGAAGCTTACAAAGGCATGACTTAGAAAGGGTGAATTAGTATTATCGCTATCCAAGTTAAACGATTTTCCACTAAATGCTAAATTTGGGTTATTCCAGTCAATTTTACCAAAATCAAAATCCCCCAAAATATATAACTCAGGACACACAACACTATTCAGAACCTTCAATAAGGCCTTAACAGTAACCTCATCATTAATTTTAGACGGTGGTAGATAAGTACATATAAAACCATAAAATTTGGACTTTGAGTAATGAAAATCAAAAGCGATAATCTCAAACCCTGGACAATTAATGGCATCAATCTGAATTCTAGAAATCTTGGTTGCAAGTGATATTTGGTAAGTTACGCAAACACCGAAGCCTCTATCCTACAGTCTATCACAACGCAAAACACAAAAAAGATTACCGTCAACCAGAAAATAATCAGGATAAAACGGTTTCAACCAAGTTTCAGTAATAAAAACAAATGTGAAACCTTGGGAATGCAAAAGAGCTTTTAATTGAAAAATTTTGTTAATAATCCACTGTGCGTTGAAGAACATACCTAATGTGATAGAAGAATTGTCTTTTTGATGCTTGTGAGATTTGATGACGGGTTTCTGTAAATTGATACCTTGGGTATTCATAATTGTGTGCGGAGAGAGTTTGAAAAAAGAAGATGTGGGTCCAGTGATTATTTGCCACTTCCACTTTTTGAAAAAATCCTTGACAATTCTCAAGACCCATGGTGGACCTCGAACTGTGTATTTGAAATCAGTTGGTTGTTTATTCGGATTTTGGTTATACGCTTCTTTTAGAAGACGCTTATTTTCTAAGCGATAATCTTCACACATATCATGTGCTACTCTAATACGCTCGAATTTTTCCTCAAGCTTTAGCTTATACAGCATGGAAAGAAACTTGCGTTTTTTTCCAATTTTCCTGAAAGGACACTTTCAACGGTCTTTGATGATCAGAGCTTTTTGCTCCAAGTGTAGTCATTGATACCTTCGGAACGTCCACAAAATCATGGCTTTGAGAGCACATTTGATTAAAAAACTTACTGTCATCATCTTTATCAGTCTCAGAGACATTAAAGATGATGAAATCGTTTTATCTGTCCTCACGGTCTATAGTGAGTGTTTTGTGCGAGTCGGTGATTTTCTTGGCAAGAAGCTGCACCATACTATCATTTTTGTCGGGACTGGGATCACCGACCACCGAGGCCCATGTGACTTGTTTCTTGGTAAAGGCCTCCAGTTCGTCCACTGATTTAGACAAACTAGAAAATTTCTTACTGTTTATGGCGACATCGTTGCCAATTTCCGATTTAAATTTGGCTAATTCAGCAGATACATATTTGCTGATGTCGGATAAAAAGTTTTGATCAGAATTAGATGAGGGAACTATTGTGTCCATGGTTTTACATTTAATGCAAAAACATTTAAATAAAATTTGCTTCATCTGCTTGTTATTAAACATATCAAAAATTTAATAGGATATTAAGGTCTCGGTAGCTTTAGGTATATCCAGCAAAGTTTTATAAAAGATTTTTACTGTCACCAACCATAATATATAACATACAAATCATTTCCTAGAAACAACTTTATCACAACTTATAAACACTTATTCAAATAGAAAATAACCTATTACCTGAAACTTATTCAAATTGATATAAATAATATAAAATATCTGAATATATATTGAAACAAAAAAGATTTTTTCTGATTTTATTTTGTAATTAGTTTAAAGTAAACACAATGACATCACCAACGTGGTATTTTATAGAAAGTTCAATTTATATTTTTCAAATCTGTTTACATTGACTCACAATGAACTTTAATTCTAACTAACCCCTACCTCAGTTATTAAATTTTAATGTTTAATCAGCCTTTCTAAAAACTAGTTTTGTTCTAATATCAATTTACAGTTTGTGTTATTTCAAATATGTTACTATATTAAAATTTACTTCTTAAACTTACTTTTGTTTCTATAAAACTCAATAAAATCAATAATGTTTTTAAAATTTAATAACTTTTGTAGCAATTTTTTATCACATTCTTTGCAACTTAAACTTTTTTTTTAACTTTCTGAAAAATGTTTTCAATTTTTGAAATTATTTTCACTTTTGAAAAATCGCTTGTAAGAAAAGTCGTATTATAGTTCTCTTATTAGTAGTAATAGTCAAAACTTCAACAACTGATTTACTCATAAGAAAATGTTTTTTTTGTGTTAACATAACTCTTTTATTATTTAAAAAAAGTCGATGGAACAGTTTGAGTTGAATTACTATAACTCCATATATGTCAGAATAGTTTGCTAGTGAGAAATGCTTTTATCTATTCCCCTTCTTAATATTTATATAATAAATATATAAAAATTAATAAATAATTTATTTGATTTCTCTAATTTAACATTTTCATCTTACTGGTGACGTCTTAATTGCTTTTACAAAAAAATAGATCGAAATATTTTAAAATCAGAGCAAAAGTAGTTTTGCAAATTGTTACCGTTTGTTTTCTAGAAAGTAAAAAACTTTTCTTAGACTTGCAAAGAGCACAGATAAACTCAATGAAACAATAACATCAAAATTAGTTGAAGTGAACGAAGAAGAATAATGTTTAATGTGGAAAATCATTTGTTACAAATCGAAACCACAAACAACAGATAATAAGCAGTTTATATAAACCGAAAAATCAACAAAATAATAACTAATAATTAGAATTAATTAAAAATTAATAATTACTAATAATTATAAGTTATATATAAATTATAGTTATAAATAATTTTTTGAAGTTGAACAAGTTTCAACAAATTCTGACAAAATATTTCTACAAAAAGAAGAAGCTTCTAGTTTTCCTCTTCTTTGCAGAAACAGTAAGAAAACTTAAAGCCGCAAAAAGCAATCTGTAAACCGCTCGACGTTAAATTCGTAAAATCAAAATAAGTTAAAACATGTTCAACTCCAAAAAAATGATTAAAACTTTTTCCCAAGCTGTTCCCAAAAATTATTTCAGAGATTTTGTCAAATGATTTGAAGAAGAACTTCTCCGCAGACATTTTGATTTCATAAAAGTTCTTTTCTATTTCAAAAACGGAGAAAAAACTGATGAGATGACAACAGCTGTTTAAGATCTAGTAAACCAGCTTCATTGCTACCTTTCCTTGTAAATATGTTTCTTTCAACTAAATTTATTAATTAATCAATAAAAAGAATATTCAAAACAAAAAGTTTTTAAGAAAAATAATAAAACTTTAATTTCATCAAATTTTATCAAACTTAATTTAGAATAAAATATTATTAATATATTGAATTGTATTCAAATATTGGTGATTTGAAATTAATAAAATTAATCTGTTCTTTTTAGAAAATAAATTAAAAATTTCATTTGATTTGAAAGAAATTCAAAATCTATTTAAACAGAAAAATTTAATCACTTCTTAAAGTAATTCATCATAATTGTAGCTTATCATCAAAATATTAACAGAATTTTATAAAAAATAATTTTTCTTTCAACTGAATTTATTAATTAATCAATAAA
Organism: Pegea sp. RAD2-039; assembly: GCA_034620365.1. Classification (NCBI taxonomy): domain Eukaryota; kingdom Metazoa; phylum Chordata; class Thaliacea; order Salpida; family Salpidae; genus Pegea; species Pegea sp. RAD2-039. Next base: position 173,473 of record JAQGEQ010000243.1, read on the forward strand.
AAGAATAATTGAAAACAAAAAGTATTTAAGAAAAATAATAAAACTTTAATTTCATCAAATTTTATCAAACTTAATTTAGAATAAAATTTTATTAACATAAATTGATTTGTATCCAAATATTGCTAATTTAAAATTAATAAAATTAATCTTTTCCCTTTAGAAATAAATTGAAAACCTAATAAGATATCTAATTAAAAAGCAGTCAGAACAAACAAACTAGGAGTTTTGTATTGTGTTATTTTACTGTTATCTAGCGTTAATTGTTCTGTTATAAAAATTTTCTTTTAATTCTACTGTTTATAAACATCTAATTGGATAATATTTATTTTATAATCTTTAATATTATTTCAAGAAAACAATCCATTTATTTAATTTAATGAAAATAATTTATAGTTCAAAAGTTAATAAAAATTTAGAATTGAACTTTTTTAAACTTTTCAAAACCAAAATAAAATATAACTAATCGAAAAAATTAATAGAAGCTATCTAGACACAATAATTGCAAGTAATAAATGGTAATAAAAGGAAAAATATCAAAATATTTTTGTTTATATAAACTTAGAAATTACCATCGTATAATCGAAAAGATTTATTTTAATTAAATATTTCATAATTAATTTTTTAATTAAAAGTTTACAAATATTTACTATTAATTAGTTTAATAAAAAATGGTCAACCTAAAAGAAATTTCTAAACACTAAAGTAAAAATAAAATAATAATTTAAATAACTTTCAATTATCTTTTTCAAATTGTATCATCCCTCTAATCAGTTAAATTGCAAAATTAAAAAAGCAGAAAATAAAGTAATATCTTATTTTACAAAAAGCAATACTGATAAAATTATAAAAATGCAAATACAAACATTCTATTTGAATAAGTTATTTATCAGAAGTGATTTGTA